>NW_019104922.1:35273-49704 GCF_001995035.1 Momordica charantia | reverse complement strand
TCCCCACTCGGTCTCGTCCCCAAAATGGTAGGAATGTTGAGTCGGCGACTCGGGCCACTCTCACCCATACAGATCAAAGAACGAGCCCTCACGGGTAGGAGTCCATAACTCACTCAGGATTGAGAATGAGTTGCCTGGTCATCCTAAGAAATGGCAATCTATTAGTTAACGGTGTTACACCTAAAGATTGCCTATTTCGGTGTCCGGTCTTATACAAACTCATTGTATAGGATACCTCACTCGCATGTCTCCACACGAACGGCCTGGATCGAGTCGTCTGTAACCTTTACAGTGTGGGCCGTATCCATAGTGTTGCCAGGATAAGGTACCCAGCCTTATCCATATACTATAGACCCTTTAGGTCATTCACGGGACATTATCCATTCATATATCAGGGGTATATCAAATATATACCTCATATATCAACTATATACCCAGTATATATATTGTCCCGATTACATCATAAGTAACTTTGGATGTTTAGTTTATTGGATTTTGGAAAATGCAAAGCTATGATTCAACAACAAATTTATTGAATAAAACTTTATTAAATAGATATATGTTTTTACAAAATACAAACTACGAGTTTAGGGCAACACACCCAACAAACATGAGAATCTTTTTTGGATGAGATTGACAAAAGTTTGATTGAATGCTTTTTGGTCATAATTTATGTGCTCTATATGAAAATTAATTTTAAAATTTTTCTCATTGTTGAAAATTATTTGTTTTGATATTTCGTTTGAAAAGAAATGTTAAATTATTTTTCATAAGGGAAGTATCTATGAAAGTGATTCATATTTGAAAATTTCATTAGCTTGATGCTCAAAAGAGTTTAATTGATTTTTGTAATTTTTTTGTCTATATTTGATTGATATTTTTTTGTGGTGACATAAGTCAAATTAGATATATGATCAAGTACATTTGGCATCAATATTTGTTTGATTAATATTTTTATGATGTCATTTGCTTATATTTAATCTGTAATTCTTTTTTGGTAGCATAAATGGTGATATGTGATTTTGACAAATTGATACCAATTTTGGTTTTTCTTTATCAATTGGTATTTATTCTCTAACATTTAATATTTTGGTATCATGATGATGTTTTATATATTGCAGGGATTTGATAAGTTCATTCCTTGAGATTAATTTGCTTAGACTATCATTTGATTTGAAAATTTGTTTGTGTGCATAACCATGAGAATTAAAATTACTCTCTTGAAATTTTTCTTGTCTTATGTCATATTTTCTTGAATGGAAATTTTGTGTAATATTTTGATAATTTGTTGGAGAAAGATTAATCTACCATGATTTTTTATATATATCTATCTTGTGCAAATTGTTGGGATAATTTTTGTTTGTATCTCTTTATCTCCTTGATATTTATTGATATGTCTTTTTAAAAGGAGAATGCATATCTTTAGGGGGAGTTATAATACTTGTGAATTTGATGAAATTGTTTCTACATATTGCTTTTTCTTATTTTTGTGTTTTTAAAAGAGTATACATGGTGATTTTGACATTGAGTATGCTGGGAGAATTGCTCAAAATGTTTAAAGCCAATTAATCTAAAATTGCAAAAACTCTCATAAGCACCTCTACTAAGCTTGACAAAGATTGTGTTGACGTTAAAGCTTATTGAGGTATGTTGAAACTTTACCCCTCTTATGCATAATGTTTATCTATTCAGGGGGAGCAATTCTCTTCGAAGTAAAATTTATTTTAGAATTGCTTATATTGATGCTTCTTGATTTTCTTGTTAAATTTTTTTTAAAGGCATCTTGATAGGGGGACTTTTATAAAATCTTGTTAAATTTCTTTTTGTCCGTTATTATGAGGGAGTGTTAAATTGCTTCAAAAAGGGAGCTTCCATGTTTCTTTGTTTATTTTTCTTACTTATTCCTTTTTGATTGATTCCAAAATGGGGAGAGGTATTAAGAAAAATGAATAACCTTGTGAGAAATTGTGTTACAATTAAATTTATGTTTATCTTGATTGTGCTTCATTTTATCTCACACGCCACTTTGATTACATTTTTCTCGAGTGATTTGTCATCATAAAAAAGGGGGAGATTGTTGACTTTTTGGCCCTTAATCTCGATTAATTAATTTAATTAATTAGTGTTTTGATGATAACAAACACACTTAGTATTAATTGTTTTTTGTGTATAAGAATTATTGTTATAAAACATAAATTTATTATGAGCTTCAATAATATTATATGATTTACTGATAATACATATTTTTTTATTGATAATTTTAGTGTTTTAAAGTATCCACAGCCTAGAGCTCGATACGATGATTCCAATGAATTTTGAATTAACCAAATTTGAGTTCAAACGAAGAAGTTATAACCGAATGAAGTTGGAAGGATAAATTTATCGAGATGATGACGTGGCAGCTGAGTCATCACAACCGGCCATTGATAAAGCGACATGTGGCGTAATTTGTGTTAATAAAAAAAAAAGAAGTAAGAAAAAACTGAAAAAAAAAAGAAAATAGAAGAGAAAAGAAGAATAGTTACTGTTGAAGGTAACTTGAAAAAAAAAAAGTCAAATCTCATTAAATGCATTGACAAGTTTTGGTTCATTGAAAAAAAAAATGTTCAAAGTTATTGTTAAAGGCTTTGAGTTTTATTTTTTATTATATATTATTTTATTCAACAAAAGGTATTAGTTGTTAGTCTCTAATACACGAAATCCTCTTGTAATCAACATTTACTAAGGTCACGCTTACTTAACCGTAATCGCAATCATAATGAAAATCAATCGTAATGAAATCAATCGGAATCGTAATGTTATTTCATTGATGTTCTTTGCTAGAAATTTTCTGGAATCGTAATCAGAATTCCTTTGATGTTGTTTACTAAAACTGTCTGGAATCGGAATCAAATATTTGACAATTACTAATATACACATTTCTCCATTGTAGCCAATTACAAATATATTATTGTGTTAATCTTTTTTAAATTACAATAATAATAAATTTTAATTTAATTTATTAATATATTATTGATAGTAAATATTTCTTATTATAAAAATTTATCTAATATTAATACATAATGAATAATTAAAATAAAATTACATCAAATAAAATATTTTTTATTAGAACAACCAAACTTTAATAAAACATATTATTAATTTTTATTATTCTAATATTTAAAAGTAATAATATCTATTTAAAAAATTTATTGATATTAATTAATGTTAATATTATATAATAAAATCACATCAACTAATAAAAATTAGAGTATAAATGGAGAAGAAATTATAAAAGTATAAAAAAACTAATTAAAAATTATATGGATCTAATCCATAGATGAGAGAGAAAAGATAAAAATGGTACATTAATTATAATATATATGTGGGGTCTATGGAATAAGGAATGAGAATGAGATTAATGGGGTTGTAAGAGTGTAATGGGATTACATCTTTCCATGTAATGAGATTACAAAGTTTGAGGTGGGTCCCACCATTTGATTACATTCTTACAATTTGGAAACACCATCAAAGTGAATCAAAATTTTCATTACGATTAATTGATAATGATTGCGGGTAAGTAAACGAGACCTAAAAGGTTTGAAACTTTATTTCCTTTCTTTTTCTTTATTTAATTATTATTATTTTAAATTATAATAGGAGGGAATGCATTTTGAAATGTTATTTTGTGGATTTATTTTGTGGAATATAGTTTGATGTAATTTGACTTGCACCATAATTTCAATTTCACAAATTAGTTAATGTGTTTGAGATACGGCGTCTTTTCTATTTTGTAATATGTATCGATTGAACTATTGTTTACTGTTAGTTTCATTTAAATGTTTTATTATTAGATAACATAGAAAATTTAATTTATTTTCTTGTTAATTATTATTTTATCGGAATTAAAATCATGATGTTATGCAATTTATTGTTATATATATTTTTATATTCCTTACCTCCATGAAATTCCATTTATCTAAACATAAAATATCAAAATAACAAATAGAAAATAGAAAATTAATCGGCTACAATTTTCTCCATATAATTTCAAAATAAAATTGGAGAAAATAAATATTTAATTTTCGAGGTTGAGTAGTGTTCTTTTTATGGATTTTTGTTAAAATCCCATAAACACATGAAATTCCTCCCAAAACGTATTTTTTACAAAATCCTGAAAACCAATTTTTTCACAAACAACATAAACCAAATTTTAGAATTAGTAGTGTTCACTTTGTGAATTTTTCTAAACTCACAAACACATGAAGATTTTCGGGAGTAAAGTAGTGTTCTCTTTATAGTTTTTTTTTTTTATAAATTCCATAAATACATGAAATTCCCCTTTTAAAATTGAATTTTAATAATTTAAAACTTTTTTTCATAAAATAATTAAAATGAATTTCAAAAACTACTCACAATTTTTCTAAAAAACAAAAGGGAGATTGAGTAGTGTTCATGGAATTTATTAAATTCCTTAAATGCATGAAATTTCTTCTAAAAACAAATTTCAATATTTTGAATGACATTTATGTCACCCATAATTATTAACCCATGTTTTATTTCTAAAATGTGGATTAATAAATATGAGACATTTAAAAATAAAATAAATAAACTTTTGTGGACCTTTAATAATTTAATAAATTGGATAATAAAAATAAAATATTGGTAACCGTTTTCACGAGTGTCGTAGGGTGCTAATATCTTTCCTATACACAAATGACTTTCGAACTCAATCGGATTGCGTAGACCAATTTATTTTTCTTCTAATTGGGTGAACAATCACACTCTTAACATGATTGGTAGCAACTCTAAATTCTTTTATTTTAAGAGACCCTTAAAAGAGGACGTCGGCCGCTTCACGTCGTAATCACGTTGCGACACCATGCACGCCTTGTTAGCCCTCGCCTGCAGATGCGCACCATGAGGCTGCTTCGCCCCCTTTGGCTTCCCGCCCACTCTTAGTCACTCAAAGAAAATTTTCCTTATTTGATTAAAAAATTTATCTTATTTTATTTGTTTTAGATTTAATCTTTTTTTTTGTTAAGAGAATTATTTTCTTTAGTATTTTAGGCAAGCATTATATTTTCGAAATTAGGTAAGGATCTTTGTACTTTTATTTTCCTTAGATTTTAGAATTATTTTTATGTTTCAAAATCCTTTTAAATGCCATTGACCTTAGCCTATATATAGACCCCCTTGTAGTTCTTCGACGATTGGAGTTTATAAAACTTAGAGATGTTTCTCTCCACCCTTTTGTCTTTGCTCAAAACCCCATGGTATATTCGTATATGTAGACCCCCTTGTAGTTCTTTGATGATAGTTGGTTTTTTTTATTGGAGTTTATAAAACTTAGAGATGTTTCTCTCCACCCCTTTGCCTTTGCGCAAAACCCCTTGATATATTCCTTTGTGTGGTAGAACTTAGGATGCATCACTGAGAAGTATTAAAGATTGGTTGGTCATCAAACTTGTGGAGTGTTGCCTTGAGTATAGTGAGTAACTTGTCTACTCGTGGTATTTGACTGTAAAGGTAATCCGTCTAACTCTTCCCTTTTGAGTTTAACCAAGTATACGATTGGATTCAAGTGGTTAGAGGTTTGTCTAGTCCATATGTGGGTTGTTGCGTATCAAAATATTAGCTTGCGAAAATATCACACATTTTCATGCCTAGCACATATGCAACTATATTTTTATATTCATAAACCTTGTCCATTATAGACTTTTCTATCAACCATCTGAAACTGCAACTATTTTCCCACAACATATTTTTCCTTCCAATTGTATCAACCCATATATTTTTTTTCCAAATGATCCCAATAACTTTCCCATACATTTGATTGACAAAAAGGTCAAAAAGCAAACAGGCCATGTGATTCAGGATGTGACCCCTGATAGTTTTATTGTCCTTGTAGAATTTTGCCTTTGCTTCATCATTTGTCTTCTAGAATATGTCTATCAGAGGCGTGACCACTAGAGTGACAGAAATAGTAGAATCAGGTTAATCTTCAGAAATGACATTAAACAATGAGTAATCAACCTCCAATTGTTCGAAGAAGACGAGAAACTTATCATACTAGTGTTTGTAATTGGTTCCATTAAGAGGATTGAGTGTAGAGAGATTAGACAATACTTTTGACAATTGGATAGCTTTTGATTTTAGATTGTTGGAAAAAAATGAAATAGTGTAGTAGAAGAACCACTGTCCCGAAAGCGAAATTTTGACTTGATTTGGTGTAACCGAGATTAAACTATTCACCTCGAGGATAACACAACTCCAAGACACATCCACTCGTGACTATGAGTTGGAACATACACTATAGAGGAAAACAAAAGAAAAAGGGAAGAAGTGTGTATTATGTAAAACAAAAAAAAATTTGTATTTATAGACAAATCACATTCTATTTGTAGAGGAGTAAAATATCACTTAAAAATAGTGAATTAGTAGTCATTCCGTACAAGTTACTCCTTAAAATAATAAAGAAAATATTGTTTCCTGAAGCCATTCCCGACATTAGTTTACTTCGGTTAAATACAATTTCTTTTGTGAAAGAATTACTAAAAATTATAACTTTATACGTAAATTGTTTCATTAGTTTGTTCAAAATGAGATATGAGTACATTATCTATATAAAAATATAAGAAAGATAATGAAACTTGAAATATGTAGTAAAATTTTTAATAGAATCAAATTAATTAAAAATAATTTACTAGAAATTTCAAAATATATATTTTTTATTTTTTTTTCAGATTAAATATATATATATGTGTGCCATTTTGCAAGTTAGAGATTTGAACTTGAAATTAGATAGCCTAACATTTAAAGATGGACATGAACCTAAACAAACCAATGAGTACTTAAGAAAAAACCTAAACTTTCACGATTATATCTAATAGGTCCATGAATTGTTCAAGATTTTCAAAAAAATCACAAATCTATTATACACTAAATTGAATTTTGTGTCTAATACTACTCTATCCTTTCAATTTTGTATTTAATAGATTAATAAATTTTTTTAAAACGTCATAGGTCGAAAATTTGTTAGATATAACATTGAAAGATTTATTATACCAAAAATCTCAAACTTAGGTCCATTATATACTTTTTAAAAATTAAGAATCATTTAGGTAGAAATTAAAAGTTTAGAGACTTATTGAGGTATAATTCATATGCTACTAAAATTATAATTTTATAGTATTGTTTTATAAAATGACCCAAGAATTGAGCCAGGTGTTTTGCTTTGTTTTGGTTCGACGGATTGAAGTTGAGGGTATTGCTTGATAACTGAAAAAGGAAAAGGGGCGAAGAATTGAGATATTTTTCATGTGTGATTGATTTGATTATAATTTATATCCGCTTTTAAAAGGGTTTTATTATGATTGCGTGTCACCGACCTCCCCGAGAAGCAACCTCACCAGGTCCGTCGGATCTGATCCGAATCGATCCGATCCGCCGTCCGATGAGATCTTGATGTTGCGCCGGCATCTGCTTCTCGCGACGGCGTTGCCACGTGATACCTTCCACTCGCCTCTCGAGCGCGTGAGCGCACGCCCTTTCCTTCTCCCGAATGGGTCACGCAATCTTCTTCCATACGATGTACGACATAAAAGAGAGAGAGAGAAAGAAAGAAAGTGGCGTGGAAATGACTCGAATTATGCGCTTTCCTCTCTCTCTCTCTCTTGTTTGGTAACGAAATGAGATAGCTTCTCCTCCTTCTCCTTCTCCGTCCCCGCCCATAACTCCCTCGATTTCTTCGCTCTTCTCTGCTCGAAAACCCTAGCCCTCCTCATTTCCCTTTACATTTTCCCTCTTCAAACTCTTCTTTTCTTCAGTTCATGCTCTACGTGCTTCCCCACAAATTTTCACAAATATAGATACAGTTTCTCAACCTCTACGTTTCTGGATTTTTTTCTCGGTATTTATCCTTTCTTTTTCGCTTTTGTTCTTTCTGTAAGAATCGATTCTGAATGCTACACGTTTCGTGTATGTTCTGAATGTTCGTTTGTTATCAATTTTGAAGGTCTCCCTTGCTTTGAATTTTCCTTTTATTTTTATTTTTTCTGAAATCTTTTTTTACTTTATATTTTTTTGAATCTATTGTTTGTTTTTTATTTTAATTTTTTTTTGATTTTACATGATTTAAAGTCAAGGCCATGTGCGAGTTGGGTTTTTTAATCAATTCTACCCTTTTGGTTGTTGCGTGGTTACTCGCCTAAGCACGTTCTTGTTCTTGTCTATCTGCCATTTGTATGAATCCATAAATAATTTTGGGGTGTTGTTTGGAATTCTATTGCAGGTGCAGTATGATCTCTCTCTTCTGATTTCTCTTGGATCTAGATTAACTTAAACTCTAAAGCTGGTGAGTATTGGCCTTCTAATATAAATATTTTTTTTGGAGTTTGCTGGAATTGTGCCTGGAAATTTGTTCATGATCTCGTAGATTTTTGCTTCTTACTGTTGATTCATCTATCTGCATGATGTTTCTTGTATGTTTGACATTTAGAAAACGTTAACTTGTTTCTGGGTGTTGTAAAGATGCCAAACCTTAGTCAAGGATAATGGTTCTCTTAATTTTTTGTCAATCTTTCCTATAATTTCTTTGTGGAATAGAAGTTAGTCCGTTGTTTAATGTTGGGTACTTTGTCAGACTGGGAAGAGAATATTGTTCTGACTTCTTTTCCCATTTGTCATTGATAATAGTTGATTTTGTGCAAATACTTGGCTAATTAGCTAAATAACTTGGGCCTTGTTTGTGTTCCACAGAAAAATCATTGTTTATGTTTTCAGAACCCTTTGTTTAGAAACGTGTAAAGGTTATATTATTATGTACACTGAAATTACTGGTCACAAATGCGTGATTTTGGAAGAAAGAATAACTCCATTTTTTCTTAAAAGAATAGATCATACATGAAAATGAAGTTAAGGAAAATAAGGGGAAAAAAAAAACTTTTATAGAACAGCTGTCCAATCACCTTTTTACTGAATTTTTGTTTTAAAGAACAAATAATTATTTTAGAAGTAGTTCTCAAACCTACAAACTTTAATTTTTCTCATGTCCAATTACTAATTTCATCCTTTAACTTGAACTTTGATAATATTCTATTTAGTCCGAAACTTTGAAATGTTATTCTATGTATTCCCTGACGTTAGCATTGTTAACTAAATGATGAGACATGTTTATTGGACAAATATTGACTGAATTTGACATGATGTGACAAACAAACCATTGAACAAAATAAACAATGGGACAAAATAAAGTGGCATAGTGTGTGGAAAGGAGTTTGGTATGTCTCTGAAAAAAGATAGTAGCCTTGTGCATGTCAAGCTTTGTTTTGTTAAGTTGTTCATGTTCTACCATTTATCTGCCACGTTCCAAATTAGTCAATGTTTCCAATAGGCATGCTATGTCACCGTTTGACTAAGGATGTTAACCAGAGGGATCACATAGAAGAAAGATTCAAACTTCAATGACCTAATTGTAACTTTTTAAAACTTAGGGACTAAATACACACCATCATCATAATTCAGGTACTAAATTTGTAGCTTAACAGACTTGTTTTTGATACGAACTCACTTTAATATATTTCTCACTTTTAATATATCTCTTCATTGGAGTGTAGTTGCATAATGATACATATGTTATGATTCTGGTGTTAGATTTTTTTTTTTTGTTATTTATGTTTTTAAACTGTCGAGGCATTTATGAATGGCTCTGTTATATGATTTAGGACAGATCTAAGCTAATTTTTGCAACTGCTTTTATAGCAAGATAATACAGAATGCATATTTTAAGTGGTTAATTGTATTACTTCATTTGTAGTTTTGGGAGCATGATTGTCATTTTCATAAGATAACTTCATCTTGTAGCTTTACCTGGGGCTATATGAGATTAAGACAGATGATGTGCATTTGCGTGAAAACTATTTTGAACAGATCCTGGACATGTTTAGATATTGACTTAAATTTTAAAGTGTCTATTTTTTATTATTCTTTTAGAATTTTAGATATAGTTGGGTCACATGGGGACACATTTATAGTAGAGAGAATGACGTAAAGATATTTAAATCTTGATCATGCTTGGCTTGGGAGCTAAACAAATAAAGATACAAAATTAGTTCAAAGGAAGTATAAAAAGAGAAGGAAAACAAATATTATTTTCTCAATAAAATCAAATGGATGATGTGAGAAGTTGTGGGAACTGTTTTCTCTCTTTTGTGGGATTTGTCATGTAGTTTGTAGAATATGTTACTCTCTTTTGTCGTTGGAGAAGTTATGTCCACTTAATAATATGACGTTTAAATTTTCTTACATTGAATATTACAATGATAAGATAAGATCTTTGACTTTTGAATTTTTGTCATGTAATGCCTTGATCATTTAAGGCAGATTGGCCTTAAATGCTTTGGCTCTACATTCATCTTCCTTGGAATTGTCCTCCTTTCATCAATGAAATTATCCTCTTTACCTCGTCCAGCTACTCCAAACCCTCCTACTGTCTTACTACCAATCCTACTAGATATTAATGCGCTCTAATTTGATCAATGTTTTTCAAGGCGAGCATCTATGCCACAAGGCAATGCAAGGTACACACCTCTCACCTTGTAGTAAGCAATGCAATGGCGAGCGCCTTCAACATGGTGCTTGGCATTGTGCACCCCTCACCATTGTTGACATATGGAAGGAGGAGCACTTTAGTAAAAAAATGGAGCATGATAAGTATATAATAGGGGCATGATAAATTTTAAGCAAAAAATTCTGAAAATCAGTGGGAAATCAATAAGAAAACATTTGAACAGCCCACTCGATCTTCCGACTCCTTAGCCATCATTTCAAGATGTTCGAGCTTGCAACATCCACAGAAAGTTCAAAAACAAGCTTAAACCAGAAATTTGATTAAGGTTCTTGCCTATTTTCTTTTGAATTTCTTCTCCTTATACGAATAATGAGTTGAGTGGATGTGAATTTGAAAAAAAAGGAAGGAAATTCAATATGCTTTGTAAAGTGAGGTGTTTGATGAGAAAGACTCCTCAGTTTGATGAGAAAGACTCCTCAGTTTTCTTCAATGAAGATAAGGAGGGAAGCCAAAAATAATGAAGTAAAACACCATAAAGAGGATGTTGGGGGACTAGTTAGTGTGATAAAAAAGGGTAAAAGCTCTGTAAAATACTAAATGGAGCTTAATTGAAAGGAATTTGGAAACGCTGGAGTTGGTAATTCCTAGAAAATAATTAAAGGAGGTAGTTGGTAGTCCTTCAAGGCTGGAAACTTTCAGATTTCTCAGGAGGAAAGGAACAATCGAAAGTCTAGGGTAGCTGAAGATTCATTAGGTGGGAGTTGATTGAAAGAAATTTAGTATGTTTCCAGCTTTTGTGTTGCTAACTGTTTGAGTCAGTTTTTATTCCAACCTTCATTTTTTTTTAATATAATTTTCCATCATTTGTTTTCTTTTCCTGTTATCTGTGTAATTTTTTTTGGTTTCTACTGATTTTCACATTTTCGCTTTTACCTTCTTTATCTCAAAAGACTAAATGTTTCTTTGGAACTTGTAGAATACGAATGTTGTAATGTATGTTTATGACATTTAGATGTATTTTATTTTTATATTGATCTTTCAATGCTTTGGTATTTTATGGCTATGTATACTTTATAAATTTATTCCATATACATATATTATTTATTTATTTATTAAGGTATGCCTTGCTCCACTCAAGCAACACCTGTTTCCGGTTGCCACCTTTTGGCTTGAGGCGATTAAGAGATTTGTTAGCTTGAAGTGCACATTGTATTCCGAAAACACTGAATTTGATTGGTCCAAGCCACCAATATCTCTATTTTCTTGCCGTTTCAACTTCTTTTCTTCATTTACATTTCTATTCCCTTGCTGTTTCATCTTTGTTTCTTACACCATTGGTGAATCATGTTTCGATTTATCCCCCAACAGACTTACAACAATTGGTAAAGAATTATTCTTCAAACCCATACATTTTGCATCCATGGTTTGCTTCAAATATTCAGTTGCTTATTTTGAAAACCCTCCATGAATACTCCTCACTCATCTGCCAAAAATCCTGAGGAGTGACATACGTCTATTTTAGGGTCTTCTGTTTTAAAAAAAAATTGAACGTGGCAACGTGCGGCTATAATAGATTTCGAAAGATTTTATTCCTTTTTTTTTGGAAAAAATCTTAACAATAAGTAGCCTAATTGTTTAATGTTTACTGATTCTTTTCCCTCCCACCTCTCACGCCCTTTCATCTTCTAATTTCTATTACTTTCCGTACAAGAAAACAACTCAAACGTCTCCCTTCTTATATTTCTTTCCCTATCTGCGTCTCTATCTCTCCATCTCTTTCCAACTTCTTATATATCTCTTTCATGTTTTTGTGGATAATTGATTCTTTATGCTAAGACTTATGATGTTTTCTAATCTTATTTGGCTTTTATATGTTTTATATGTGTATATATATATTTTTATTTGTTTCTATATATAGTGCGCCTCGCGCTTAAGCTCCAGAGGTCTATTGAGCTTTTGTGCGCCTCGAGCTTTTTAAATCACTGGCTATATTATAGTGGGTACTGGAGAGATATTTTATAAGAGATTTAGAAAAGTGTCCCCCTGGCTCCAGCTTCCAGTAGACAGGATCTGCTGCATTTGTGAAGCTGAAGCTGGATAGATGAAGAGTTAGGTTTGCCCATTCTTGTATTTCTTCTTCTTTTAAGATTTCTTCTATGCTTCAGGTTCCATCTATTTTGTCATTCCAAAGATCTTTAACCACAGCCATTTTCTCCAAAGTTAAGTCATATAGCAAGGGGTACTTTCTGTTCAAAGGTTCATCAGACAGCCAAGGATCTTTCCAGAGGGATATCCTTCTTCCATCATCAATCTTGAAAATCAATCGGTCAAAAAACAGATCCTGATGCTTTAGGATTGCTTTGCAAGGGCCTCTTGCATTGGGAAATGATGTTGTTCCCGGTCTAAATTTCTTCTAAGATCTCCCATATTTTGCATCAATTTCCTTCATACTTGTGAGGCTGAGTCCCCCTTCTGCTATTGGCCGAGTGATGATGCCCCATTTCACTAAGTGCATGCCTCCATTCTCATTAGATCCTTTCCATAGCAACCATCTAAAGATGCTATCGAGGGAAGCTGCTACTTTAAAAGGCATGAAAAATAATGACAAGTAATGTGGGGAGGTTATTAAGAGTGGCTTGTATAAGGGTGTGTCTACCTCCTTTGGAAACGTAAGAGTTTTTCCATGATTGAAGACGTTCTTGACTTTCTCTAACATCAGTTCCCAAAAGGAGATAGTTATATGATTTCCATTGAGCGGCAGACTGAGATAGGAATTTGGCCAGCAGCCTTCTTGCATGTGAATTTAGTTGTTATTTAATCCAGCTCCTGTTCGTCAAGTTTCACCCATCTTGAATTTTTGATGATTGATATTCAACCAGATGCTTCCTCAAAGAGGTGGACAATATTATATAGATTGGTGTTTGTAGATGGTTAATGTTTATAGTGTTATTTCCCAAATAAAAACCTTTGGTAATTTTTTTGTTGGCAGTGTGGGAGAGTAACATGCTAAGAACATCAGCCACCATGATAAAAAGGAAGGGTGACAAAGGGTCACCTTGGTGAAAGCCTCTAGGCCGACCATTAATGATAACGGAGAAATTTGCTGAAGAGATGCAGCCTCTAACCCAACGTCTTCAGAGAATGCCAAATCCTTTTGAGATGAGGATTTCATGAAAGAACTCCCAATCAACTTTGTCATAAGCCTTTTTAATGTCAAGCTTTATGACCACTCCCTTTCCTTTCTTCCTTTTCCATTCGTCTATCAGCTCATTTGCAATAAGTGATGCATCAAGGATCTGTCTATCGGCGACAAATGTAGTGTTTTAAAAAGCTTGAGGCGCACTAAAGCCCAGTAGACCTCTGGAGCTTAAACGCGAGGCGCAAAAAAAAGCGCGGGCGTTTTTTCGCGAGGCGCATTATATATAAAAATAAATAAATATATATACACACACATATAAAACATATAAAAGCCAAATAAGATTAGAAAACATCATAGGTCTACTCTTAGCATAAAGAATCATGGTCCACAAAAACATGAAAATGGTCCTAAACTAATATAAGACTATAAGTATGATAGTTCAAAATAAAAATCTAAAGATCAAACTCATCATCACTAAATAGTCCTTCAATTTCATCATTTTCATCCTCTCCATCATTAGACTTGTAGCCATCTGCATCTTCCTCCTCGGTGTAATCTTCATCATCAATCAATTGTATGGGTGTGGGCCGTGTGGATTGAGAAGAACTTGAAGCTCCAGCCATAGTCCTACTTCTTGACCTTGACATGCTTGCTCTAGAATGATAGGCAGGTTCTTCTGCTCCAGCAGCTCTCGAAACATCACCCCATGTTAAGGAATCATCACCAAATACAAGATCATTATC
>NW_019104921.1:69473-80022 GCF_001995035.1 Momordica charantia | reverse complement strand
GGCATCGCTGGCAGCTAGGGTCCTTCGATCCGCCGTATTGGTCGAGTTTGCGGGTTGAACCATTTTCGTCAGCGTATTGGTTTAAAAGGATTGGGATGACTTAGATTGTCGCTTCCTCACAGACGTCGCCAAATGTTTATGCAAGGATATGCACAACCACGTATTTCAGATTGCAGCTCGAACTTGGCTTCCAGACCGATCTGAACACTTGGGCGGACCTGCACAAAAAGGTGAGCACTCCGATGATCAAGTCAGTATAGGTCGGGTTCCCAGTTTAGTTCGAGGTCCGAGATCATCGTACCTGATCGTGGAGTGAAGTCCTCTACTTATGGGTGGTAGTCCCGCTAATCTCGCAATGGTTACGCTCGGTAATCTCGGGATCGACGATTATGCCCGATAATCACGCCGCCGTCAGTAATTCGCATCGGCCCCCACCGAACTTCCCGGTAGGTCGGACCTCGGCCAGGTTCACCTCGACCCTCATACTTAGCATCTATCAATGCTAGTAGTGGTGATTTCGGCCGTCCGAGCTGGGCATGACTCATGAGTCATCTTGGAGCACCAATAGGGGTCCTCCATGTGTCCAGGTTATTTTCATCCCCAAACAGGTTGAGTGACTTCCGAACGGATCTGTTAGGAAGCATGTGAGTAAGGACAAAACATGCTGAAAAGATTCGCAATTACTAATTGTTATATTGTTAGATGAGTGACCACCATATTTCAACTAACTATTTATGCTATTTTTAATGTATTAGAAACTTGATTGCACTTGTTTAACATTACTGGGTGCTAGATCTATAAATTTTATAAAGAGTATTAGATGCTTACAGATAAGATCAACGCCCAGAGCGCTACCTAAACACTTGATTAATTCTTTATTTAAGCAATGAAAGTTGTGGTTAAGAAAACCTGGATGATTATAAAAAATATCATGTTTTTTTGGCTAGTAGTAGTTTCGACTGTGATGGTAGAGCTTCAAGTATTGGGAGTTGAGTAAAAATGAATTAACGTCCTCCATTTTTATTTCTTTCGGATTTCGCTATAATTTTTTTTATCATTCGCTAGGTGCTTGTTCTTTTGCTTTTACTTGTGTTTACACGCACTTAGTTATAGTTTAACGTTTTTTAAACAAATAAGTATTTGTTTGGTTATCGATTTCCCAAGTTAAGGTCTAGGGTGAAACAGTGGTGCAATCCCCGTGGAGTTCACAATCTTTTATCACTTGTTGCAACTAGGGATGACAGCGGGGCGGGATGGGGCCCAGAGGGCCATCCCATCCCCATCCCCGATAAATATTTTAATATTTTTATTTTTTATTTATTTTATGGGTGTTAAAAGCAAAAGAAAAAAATAAGTAAATGGGCCTTGACATGGATTCTTTTTTTAAAAAAAAATGTAAAAGTATTTATTAAAATTAATATATTAATATTATTATATATAAAAATAAATAAACTAATAAAATATGAAACGAGGCGGGGTCAGGGACGAGGACGGGGCGGGGACACCTTCCCCCGTCCTCGTCCCCGATAAAGTTGGGTACCCGCAGAGATCGTGTCTCGCGGGTTTTTTTGCCATCCCTAGTTGCAACCTCGTTTGTGTACACTTTCACATGCTTAGTATTAGGATTGCTAGGACGACACCTGACCTTCCCTTTCTGGTGGTTGGGCACAGTTCCAATGCATTTTACCTACTTATTATGGGTTGGTGGAGCCTATTGCACACCTGTAGACGAATGTAGACGAATATGACATGACACTCTCTAGGCTTCATTCTTTACAAAAATTAACCATTGCATTTCCTTTTCTTCAAATTTGAAAAATAATTTTTAAATTTATAAAGAAAATTTGAAAAACATTCAAAATTTGTTGAAATTTTCATGTGACAAATCTTAATTGTTTTTATTTAAAGTAGATTTTAGTGTAATTGTTTGTTTATATCGAATTAGGAAATTAATTTTTTGAAACTTCATCATTCACAAACATTTAATTAGTCATTAAGCTATAATTAGGATATACAACATGACATTGTAAAATAAGTCGCCCATCTAAAATAAAGTTAAAAGCGAATTAGTTAGAGCCTCGAAACCACAAATAGTGGAACAACTTTAAGGAAAAGTGTGTAAGACAGTTTGTGACACAAACATGGTAATGTGTCAAAGTAATAATTAAGAGACCCATAAAATAATAATACAAAATAAATAATTTTGGAATTATCTCTCTTTCACATTTTTACATTTTAAAAATTTTAAGATAGTTTATTCTCAATTTCATTGTTTTTTATGTACATCTGTTTCGTACGTTTTTTAGTTTTCCAACAAAATTTCAAAAGTTAATTTATTTTTTTAATTTCTCGTAGTCGATATCGGATGGCTTATGTTGTGCATAAACATACCGGAGCATGTTACTTGACAAAATTAGGACTTAGAACCAAAAACTTAATTGTAGATATAGATCAAAACATCTTTACACACACAAAGCACCATTATGAGAAAATAAAATATTAAAAGAGAAGCATTTAACTCTGAAATAAAATATCATTTTTAGACAATGCCACAGACTGAGAATTTTGATGAATCCTTTACAAGACTGCTCAATAATTCTCCAAAAAGATATCTTTACTAAGAGGATTCATCCTCAATATAACATATAGGAAGGAATATACGACGAAAGAAAAAAAGACCCAAACCATTTCCCTTATTTACAGACTTGCTACTATTCCTAACTAGAGAAATAGAGAGACTAAAAAAGATACAAAATATATACTTTCCTAATTTGAGAGGGAGAAAATCCCAATGGTACAAAGGGGTAATTACACAAGATTCACCAACATAAAGACAACATAAATGCTTATGGATTTACTAAAAACAGTGAGTGATTTTAGGAGTTGCAGTGGCTAAAAATCCTCATGTTTGAAGGATTATTCTTTGGACTTTATGCCTCCATGACAGTGCAAACATTGAATTGATTGTACACATCATTTAGTGGATTTTCTACGTACTATATTAGCATCCTTTGACAGTATTTCAGGATTAACAGTGCACACATTCAACTGGTAATGCTTGGGAATTTCAGTTGAAGGTTGTGACAACTGTAGTACTTTGTCATTCTTCTTCAAATCGGATGTAGGGATGCTCTAAACACCAGGTTTGTTACTTTAAATGCAAAATTTGACTTTGGCCAAAGATTTGGTCAAGATATCAGCAAGCTGGTCTTCAGATGGAACATATCTAGTAATAAGTGAGCCGATGGCTGGGTGAATTATGAGGGCAAGCAATGCCGTCTCACGGGGTCTTATGGTAGCCTGGATGATCAGTCTCGATCTTCGTCTTGGACGTTGTTGAAGCATCTCAGAGGGAGTGACGATGTCTCGTGGCTTATTGGTGGGGATTTTTATGAAATTCTTCATCATCGTGAGAAAGTTGGGGGCCGTGCGAAATCCGATCACGTGTTGCTAGATTTTCACTTGGCAGTGGATGAATGTGGGATGATTGATATAGGGTTTGATGGTGACATTTTTACGTGGGTAAATCGGCGGGAGGCGGGCGAGACAATCTTTGAACGTTTAAATCGGTGTTTTTGCAACTCTGCATGGCGGGCCCTGTTTCCTCACGCTTCTGTGACCCATTTGGATTTCTTTTTGTCCGACCATCGGGCTATTGAGATTCAATTGGGTGCTTGTCTTGTCCCGGCTAAAAGGTATGTTAATAATATTCTCCATTTTGAAGAAGCGTGGCTATCTCATCCCGAGTGTCGTTCTGTGATACTTCGAGGCTGGCATTCGGTTCTCGTGGATGGAACCACTTCCTTTTTGGCACTAAAAACAAAACATTGCATGACGGCTCTTCATCAGTGAGGTAAATCAAAAGTTGGTGGTTATGGCCGTCGCATCCGGGAGGCCTCTCTACAGGTGCAGTGAACTATCAATAATCTAGTTTTAAAGGGTTATTAGGTAGTTGTACTGTCCGTTGAGGCGAGGCTGGAGCAGTTAATAATGGAGGAAGAAATTTATTGGCAATAGTGATCGCAAGAATGATGGCTTAAGTGGGAAGATAAGAAACGTGTTGGTTCCATACCTGAGCATCTTGCCGGAAACGGGTGAATATGATTGATGGCCTGGAGGATAGTTCTGGGATATGGCAACAAACATCGGCGGTCATGAGAGGTATTATTTCAGCCTATCTTATAGATCTTTTTTCTTCGTCACTCCAATCAGGTTCAGTTTTACAGAGTGCATTGACAGATGTGAAACTATGTGTGATGGACCGAATGAATCAACAATTGCTACGCCCTTTTACTGAAAGCAATATTGCGACTGCATTGAAACAGATTCACCCGAATAAGACGTCGGGCCTGGATGGTCTTTCTAGATCCTTTTATAGATATTACTTGCACATTGTAGGGCATGATGTGGTACACTAATGTCTGCAAGTTTTGAATGGTCAACATTCTCCGTGGGCCCTTAATGAGACGTTCATTACTCTGATACTGAAAGTTCAGCGCCCACGACGTATCTCAGAATTCAGACCGATTTCTCTGTGTAATGTCAGTTATAAACTAATTTCTAAGGCCTTGGTGAACCGAATGAAGTTAGATTTGAATGTGATTATCTCGCAAAATCAGAGTGCTTTTATTCCTGGGTATTGTGTGGTCGATAATGCCATCTTGGGGTATGAGTGTACTCACTTGCTCCGTTTCAAAAAAGCGGGTAAAACAAGCTGGGTTGCGCTGAAACTTGATATGAGTAAGGCATACGATTAGATTGAATGGTCCTTTGTGGAACATATTATGTTACGAATGGGATTCGCCTCGCAATGGGTGGACCTGATTGTCCGGTGTATGTATCTGTTTCCTTTTCTTTTAAGGTTAATGCCAACAAGGTGGGCCGGGTACAACCGAACCGGGGGCTTCGTCAAGGTGACCCTCTGTCTCCCTATCTTAGTTTACTTTGCGCTAAGGGTCTTTCAAGTTTATTGATAGGGGCCAAAGAGCAGCGTTTACTTTCGGGTATGAAATTATCTCGCCAGGGACCGCCTATTTCCCACCTGTTTTTTGCTGATGATAGCCTGCTTTTCTTTAAGGCCACGCCGGCCAAGGGCAGAGTGATTAAGGATATTCTGGGTCTTTACGAAAAAGCTTCCAGCCAAACAATTAATTTGGATAAGTCCGTGCTTTCCATTAGTAAGGGTACGCCGCCTGATGTACAGGTCAGACTTTGTGCTTTATTGGAGGTGCGACACGAGGAATATCATTCACGTTACCTGGTCTACCAACCTTTATGTCGTGCAATCGGCGGGGACATCTTCCCTTTTTCAAGGACCGCATGTGGAATCATCTCCAAGGTTGGAAAGGAAAGCTCTTTTCAGTGGGTGGAAAAGAGGTACTTTTTAAATCCGTGATTCAGACTATTCCTTGTTATTCGATGAACCATTGTAGATTTCTAAGGAATTTAGTTCATAAGATGCATATGGTAATGGCTCGATTTTGGTGGGGGGATGGGGATGCAGATCACAAGATCCATTGGGTGAGTTGGAAACGCATGTGTTTACGGAAGTGTATGGGTGGTTTGGGCTTCCGCGATTTGGAATTCTTTAACCAGGCCTTACTTGCTAAACAGGGGTGGCAAATTTTCTCTGATCCTTCATCTCTTCTTGCTTGGGTGTTGAAATTTAAGTATTTTAAAAATTGTGATTTTATAGAGGCATCTGTTGGCTCTCGTGCTTCTTTTATTTGGCGAAGCCTTTTGTGGGGGTGTGACCTTCTACGGATTGGTCTCCGATGGCGGGTGGGTAATGGGGCTAATATCAGAATTTATGAAGATAATTGGATTCCTCGTGACGGGATACTTTCGGTTCAATCAAGACCTTCGCTTCCTAAGGATAGTCTAGTCCGTGATCCTTGGACCCCTTCCGGTCAATGGGATGAGGATAAATTAAGATTGCACTTTTCAAAAGGGAGGCCATCTTGATCCTGTCGATGCCGCTGGGGGTTAGTTTGGTTGATAAAAAGCATTTTGAAAAAAGAGGGTTGTACACAGTAAAGAGTGGTTATCGGGTGGCTCAACAGGAGCTTATTCATCAATTCCCGTGATCTTAATCCTTGGATTCTCTGCTTACATGGTGGCGAGGTTTTTGGAAGCTTCAAATCCCGAGTAAAATTAAAATGTTTGGGTGGTGTCTGTGTCTGGATCGTTTGCCAATCGGGGACAATTTATCTGTACGGGGGATTGATACACTCTCTATTTGCAGATATTGTGGTCAAAAGGGGGAAAATGTGCTTCATATTTTTTGACGGTGTAAAAAAATGCAACAAATTTGGGCCTGCTCCAAGTTTTCTCACCTCATCCCTATTCTACGGGGTGGGGTGTCCTTTGCTATGTTGAATTTTCTTCGGGGGTGGAAGGAGCTAATTCCCTGGGCTGACTTGTAGCTTTTGTTGGTTATGTTGTGGTCGATTTGGTACGCACGGAATCGATCTATTTCGATTTCTCATGCAAGTGGCTTACTCAAGGGCATCGGAGCATGGTCGGAAAATTATCTTAGTATATATAAGCAGGCACAGGGCGTTTCTCTCTATGAGGTGGATCAACCAAGGCAGCTTCGGGCCGAAGGTTGGAACTGAAATAATCTTTCACTTAAGTGAAAAAGATCTTCTCATTAATTACAAAAAAAAGCTTAAAACCTATTTATAAATCTCAGAATTATAATAACAGAAATTTTAACTACTTGATAATTAAATAACACAACTATAAACTGCTATATTTACATCTCCCCTCAAACGAATACCCTAAGAGGGTATAAGTTTAGACTTCAAAAACAAAAGACGATCAGCAGTGAGACCCTTAGTGAGCAGATCAGCCAGTTCATGTACAGTAGAGACAAATTGCAGAAAAATGTCCTTACGAACAACATGCTCATGAACAAAATGGAAATCAATCTCAATGTGTTTCGTACGGCCATGAAAAATAGGGTTCTTAGCCAGTTGAATGACAGATAAATTGTCACAATAAAGGACAGCCGATCGAGAGCTAACAATCCCGAAGCCAACAAACCTCAGCAGTAGTAATAGCCAGTGCACGATACTCAACCTCGGTGGAGCTTCGAGACAAAGTTTACTGCTTTTTAGCAACCCACGAAACTAGATTGGAGTCAAGAAAAATAACAAACCCTGTTGTTAATCGTCTATCCGAAGGATCCCCAGCCCAATCATAATCAGAGTAGGCGGACACACATAAGGCATCAGCAGTAGAAGAACTCCGTTTATACAGCAATCCATAAGTTAAAGAACCATTCACATAGCGTAGAACATGCTTTGCAGCAACTAAATCACTGTTGGTAGGGGAATGCAAGTTTCCCAACCGAAAAGGCAATATCTGGCCATGTAAAGGTGAGGTAGTGTAATGCAGCAACCATAGCTCGATAAACAGTAGCATCCTCCACGGAACACAGATCAGTGGCAACAACAGAGTTAGACAAAACAATAGGAGTAGTACATGGTTTTGCAGCAACCATGCCAAAACGAGAAAGTACATCACGAGCATATTTAGTTTGATTCACAGATTCCAGCAGCAGAATATCCAATCTCGAGACCAAGAAAATACTTCAAAATACCAAGGTCTGTCATTTCAAACTGATGATAAAGTTGCCACACTAATTGACCAATATAAGAGGAGTTACTACCAGTCACGATGATATCATCAACATAGAGGAGTAAATATGTAACAGTATCATCCATATGTCTAACAAAAAGAGATGAATCAGCTGTAGAAGCTTCAAAACCGAGAGTAAGAAAGTGAGATGTAAAGCATTTGAACCATGCTCGAGGTGCTTGCTTCAATCCATACAAGGATTTAAGGAGACGATAAACATAGGTGGGATGAGAGGAGTCAACAAAGCCTTGAGGCTGTTGCATATACACATCCTATTGTAACTCACCATGAAGGAAGGCGTTCTTAATATATAATTGTCGAAGAGGCCAACCAAATTGGACTGCTAAGGAAAATATAGTTCGGACAGTTGGTTTCTTAACGACTGGACTAAAGGTCTGCTCATAATCAATGCCGACCTCTTGATGATATCCTTTAGCTACTAACCGGGCTTTATAGTGAGCAACACTACCATCCGAATTATGTTTTATCCTATAAACCCATTTGCAACTAATGACACACTTTCCACTTGGCAATGGAGTGAGTGTCCATGTGTTTTGTTTAACTAAGACATTATACTCTTCAGTCATTGCACCTTGCGAAACAGGAAGTTTAGATGCAGCCGTATAGGAAGTTGGTTCAATATCGGATTTAGACAAAGAAGTAGCAATGAACACCTTTTTCTTAAAGATGCCAGATTTGCTGCTAGTGGTCATAGGATGGTTGTTTGTTGGAGCTATATCAGCAGATGGCAAAGAAGCTGATGGTATGTCAGTAGCTAATGGCAAATCAGTGGTAGGTTGACCAGGAGCCAATACAGCAACATCACAAGGATCAGTGGAAGAAGAAGCAGCATCATGAGGAGCAGTTGACAAGGGAACAGAAGGAAGTGACAGAGAATTAGATGGGAACTTTTGAGAAGTATAGAACAGTGGTGAAGGGAGAACATATGGAGAAAAAGTTAAAGAAGAAATAGAAGAAGGGGAGGTGGATAACGAAAAGGGAAATAAAGTCTCATCAAAGATGACATGACAGGAAGTATAAAGACAACCAGAGCTCATGTTGTAACACAAATATCCCTTAAAATCTGGCGGATATCCTAAGAAGACACATTGTGTGGTTTTGGGTTGTAGTTTATTAGAAGTATAAGGTTTTAGAAGGGGATAGCAAGCACAACCAAGAATCTTGAGAGAGGAATAATCAGGAGATTTATGAAATAAGATCTCAAAGGGAGATTTATGAGAAAGAGATGGAGAAGGAAGCTTGTTAATAAGGAAAACAACAATGGTAAATGCAAACGGCCAAAGATTTTGAGGTAAAGAAGACTTAGAAATACGAGTGAGAGCAACCTCTACTACATGGCGATGTTTCTTTTCAGCGGTGCCATTTTGTTCAGGAGTATAGGCACATGATTTTTGATGAAGAATACCATGGGAGCTAAGGAAGGAACCTAAGAAGTGATTGACAAATTCACCACCCCATCAGTACGAAGGATTTTAATGCGAGAGGAAAACAGAGTCTCAACAAGGGGTTTGAATTGTTTAAAAACTGTAGTAACATCAGACTTTCGAGAAATAGGAAACAACCATGTATATTTAGACATGTCATCAATGAATGAAATATAGTAATTGAATCCATTTATTGAAGTTTGAGGAGTAGGGCCCCATACATCGCTATGTATTAGTTCTAAAGGAAACATGGAAACAAAATGTGAAACAGGGAAAGACAATTTGTGCATGTTTCTTTGAATACAATGGATACAAATGCATTTAGATGAATTACATGGAAGTAATTGCATACATTGTAAAACAGAACGAAGAATAGGGTCACTAGGATGACCTAACCTATCGTGCCAGACCGAAGAAGATGTGCGCGCACCAACATGAGCAACAGTCGAATCAAAGGAAGAATGGGCAAAAGGAAAAGCTAAAGTAGCTAGAGTAATGGGATAGAGCCCATTAACACTGGGTCTGCGAAAGAGAATCAGGCCCGAAAACTTGTCTTGAATAGAGAAATGGTCAGAATAAAAACTGACAACACAATTGTTATCGACACAGAGGCGATAAACAAAGATAAGATTAGTTGATATATGTGGAACATATAAAAGATGTTGAAGAGACAAGGAAGAAGTAGAAATGGTAAGAGTTCCACAACCTGAATGTGTGATAGGTAGAGTCTGCCCACTGCCCACAGTTATCTATTCATCTCTATGATACTTAGATGTAGAAGTCAAATTGCTCGAATCAATAGTGATGTGGGAATTACTGATTACGCTTGTTTACATGCGTAAAAAGAAGGTTTTATATGCTGTTTTTACTATGTTTTAACTTTATTTCGGACTTTTTCTCGGTCGTTTGAGTTCCAATTCATGCAAAATTCATATATGATGGTTTATGGTTGACTTATATTATATTTATGACATTTTAGGACCATTTGGGAGTGGAAATTAATCAAAAGAAGCAAAAAGACGGAAAAATAGCTCAGGAGGCGCCAGGCGCCTGGGAAGGCTGCAGAAAACAGTTTTTCTTCCAACTTTGCCCTTAATGAAACGCGTCTTCCAATGCGTTTTGGTGGTTCCAACCGATGCATACGTGTAGAAGAAGTGTTTCACTATCAGTTTGAGCACGATTTAGTCAGTCAAAGGAGTTGGAAATAGGTGATTCACCATCGTTTTAGGACCTACCTAACCAATTCTGCACAGCTATAAATTCCAGCAGCTTCTCCACCAAATTCATCAAGCCTTGCTTCCTTCTCTTGATCATTTTTAGTGTTTCTTTGTTACTTTCTAAGTACTTTTAAGTTAATTTCATTACTTGCTTTTGGTTTTTAAATCCCGAGCACTTTACATTCCTTTATTGAGCTTTGTTTTGTTTCCATTTGTACTTAGTTATTTTCTACTTATTCAAAT
>NW_019104921.1:50098-62666 GCF_001995035.1 Momordica charantia | reverse complement strand
GTCCCGCTAATCTCGCGACGGTTACACCCGATAATCTAGGGACCGTCGGTTACACCCGGTGATCTCGGGACCGACGGTTACGCCCGATAATCACGCCGTAAACAGTTGCTCACATCGGCCCCTACCGAGCTCCCCGGTAGGTCGGACCTGGGCCAGGTTCACCTCGGCCCTCATACTTAGCTTTCGTCGGTGTTGGTGGCAGCCATCTCGGCTATCCGAGCTGGGATGACTCATGAGCCATCTTGGAGCACCAATGGGGGTCCTCCACGTGTCCAGGGTATTCCCTTCCCCAAACATATTTTATTAATAATAATTACATTTTTTTGAAAGAGTATAATAATTACATCTAATCTTATATTTTTTACCATTATACTAATTATAAAAATTAAAATATATTTAACAAACTTATTATATTTCTATAAATTTTAATTCATATACTAATTTAGTTAAATAAATTATTTTATTTTTCCTTTACAAAAATAAATAAATAAATTATTTTACAATAAATAAAATTAAAAATTTTATTACATGCCTTGTACGTGATACTAAAATAGTTTCATAAAACTCCAATGACAGAGATTGAAATTATCCATCACTCGGGGTGATTAATTTTTCTAGTGGTCTTTGCGCCACTCATAATTATTAATTCACACTTTACCGTAAGATGTGACTTAATAAATTTGAGACATTTAAAATGAAATATAAAAATACTTTCCTTTTTAGACCTATAAAATATAATAGGATAATTTAAAACAAAATTTGGTAACCGTTTTTTAAAACGGTTGTCCTAGAGTGCTAACATATTTTCTACATTCAATACATGGGTATTACTGTAATTTAAGTTTGGACTTCTATTGTAAATCTTAGACATTTGTAAAATTTTAATAAAACTGGATAATTTTGTAATTAAGATCTCGAAACGGACTAATTGTGTAGTTAACCTATTTTATATTAGCAGCCCAACAATATTAGACCGAGGGCCCATTAAATACGGAGATAACCCAAAACTAAACGGTGAGGATTTTTTTTTTCAAAAATATATTCTCCACCAAACTATTTCCAAGAATAATACTTGGAAATAGTTTGTTGATGATGTGATGTAGGTCATCTCTTATATAAATTAGGGTTTAAAAAAAACATTAATAGAAAAGAAAAGTCCCTAAATAATGGGCCACTGGATACTAAACAAAAGGAAAATTTAAGTAAGTGGCTATAGCCACTAACTTAACAAAATGTCTATTTGTTTATAATTTTGCAAAAATGGCGAAAGGATATATTTAGAAGTTTACATATTTTAGTTTTTTCCCCCACAATGCCCTCTCTATGCTTTTTTAGAATTTAGAAGTATTTTAACAACCCTACAAACTTGCTGTTCAATTCAAATGTTGTTTCCTATTTTCAAGAGATTTTATTCTAATTATTTTAATTCTTTTATTAGAAAATTAAGTTAATTTAAACGTATTAACAGTGTTTACACGGTTCCTATCTCACCATTTGATTATYTTCATCAGATTTTGTATCATCCTTATGTTAGAAGAATTATCAAAATGTAAATGTATATACCAGTTGATGAAAAACCAAAATTAGAATACAATTCACATATATATCACTATGCAGCTCAATCATCAAAATTAAAACGTCTATACATGTATATACTAATAATTCAACAATTAACAAAAACATGAAAGTTAATAGATGTATATATCAATTCAAGAAACAACTAAAAAGTAATAACTCAATACATCTATTTACTATTGTACAACTAAAATATCATAAATATAAAACTAGTACACGTATATCCCAATAATTAAAACGTCTATATATGTATGTACGCTAATAATTCAACAACTAACAAAACATGAAAGTCAACTGATGTATATATCAATTCATGAACAAAATACGAAAGTCAATAGATCTATTGACTACTGTAAAAATAAAGCTAGTACATGTATATCTTAATAATTACCTCACTAACAATACACTCTTCCTCAACTATATTGAGAAACTTTCCTTTTCCCTAAAACATAAAAGTAGAATTATGTTAGTGAATATAATTTTTAAATATTACTATTCAACACACATACATTGAGTTCTTACTTTCTTGGTAGATTCCTTACCACCTAAATTTCTTTTAGGATCAAGTTTAGTCTCTTTTGTTTTACCTCCGACTAAGTCTCCCACACCCCTCCTGTTGCTGGTCTCCTTCAACATTGGAGTCTCTCTCGGGGTCTTTCAAGCTATTTGCAAGGGCCAACTTAATCCTCTTCCCCACAAGAAGTGAGCTAGAATGTGTCCACTCTTATCTTCCCTTGGACAGCTTCTTCCTCTGCGTTTACCAAAACTTTCCTACTTAGTTCCTTCCTTTTATTTCGAGATTTTTCTTTGGTTTTGCCTCAAAATAACTGGTATATGAATACCACCCATCCTTTCTCCTCCCAATAGCCCAACTGACAGTGAAGGGAAGGCAAAGGTGCCAAGTCAATTGGAGGGCCACGTAGCATAGTCCTTTACCTCAGGGTTCTTGGTTCTCAATGATTCAATCTTATATATAAAGATAAAACATCTATGGGATGATTTTTTTTTAAAAAAAACAAGCCATATATAAACTGTTGCATATATACCTCTTCTTCATTGTCTAAGTTGACCGTCCATGTTTCTCTTCGACGCCTTGTTATCTAAGCAGCCTTTAATCGTTCACTTGATCGTCGAGTTATTCCTCCTCTAACTTTAACCGTATCTGTAAATTTTATTTAGTTTTAATTTTACTTAAATATAGTATGTTTGTTAGAGTTAAATGCATAGACTCCTCAATTTTGGTTATTAACAACACTCATGTAGTAGGTCCCACATTTATATATTTTAAAAAATACACCTGTAGATAGACAAAAAATATCTTTTTAAATTAAGCTTTATAGGCAAAACCAGAACAAAGATTTTACCTTAATCAAACAGTCGGAGTAATGGGCAACCACGACCGGTTTTAGTCTGTGGTGGGAGGGTCGAATCTGGTTTGGACGGATGAAGTGAATGTTGGATTCTGGGCGACTGCGTTCGGCGTGAAGGAATGAGGGACAGCGATGCGGCTGCGGGTTGGGCAAATCGGTGCGAGCTGGGCATTGCAGCAGCGGGATGGGCGATGCGGCAGTGACTGCATTCGGCATGAAGGAACGAGGGGTGGATGACGTGGTGATAGGAGGGGGCACGGCCGCGTGAAGTAGTGAGGGCCATCGTTCGGTGTTGAGGGGGCGGCGGCGTTCGACGGCGTCCGGTGTGTATGGACGGCGGCTAAGGGTTGGGCAGCGGTGAAGGTTGGATTGTTGCGCGGCAGGAGGTTCTAAAGGTTGGATTGTTGGGGGCATGGTACTGTTCAAAACTCTTTTGTTTTGTTTTGTTTTGTTTTTTTAATTTTAAAAAAACCAATAAAGGTAATGTTAATTTTTCCTATTTATATTTACCTCTTATTTATAAATCTAAATAGCTAAATTTCAAAATATACCTCATTTTTTTAAAATCTACTTTCATATTCTAATTAGCAATTTTAAATTAGATTTAAGTTAATTATTTTAATTTCATTTATTTTTTATTTGTAAATCTTCTCATTTAGAGGGGTAAATTTCAAAATATACCTCGATACAGTCTTATCAAATTTTTTTAAATCTACTTTCAAATTCTAATTAGCAATTTTAAATTAGATTTATGATAATTTTTTTTAATTTCATTTACTTTTTATTAAATACAGTTGAATCTCTATTATTAAGCTGAATTATTTTTGCAATTCGTAAAAATCTTAAATCCCTAAAATTATGCCTATATACCAAATTGGTTACAAGGTATATTTGTCTTTAACATTTTTTTTAGTATTTAAGAAAAAAAAGCCATTTAGCCATTATTGTAATATCCCAGGGGTTTGGCCATTTTTTTAAAACGTCTTATTAAATTTGGTCGCAATTAATCCTTTTTTTTGGGATAGGAATAGATATAGCTATTTAAAATTTGCAATTTCAAAATATGGTCAAACAACTCTCATTTTTAAATAATAATCAACATAAAAGTAGGAAGATCTGTACTAATATTTTAGGTACGAAATTACCATCTTCTAAAATAATTTTAAAATGAATTTGTTATTTTTTCTTTTTCATCGGAATCCTACCTAATCATTATAGGATAATTCAAATATTTTAAGAATCCTACCTATATTAGAAAACAATTTTATAGAGAATTATAAAAACAATTCTAAGGAAAACAAATAGTTAGAAATAGAAATAACACTCGAGCTAGAACAAATTGATGAACAAATACAGTAATTAAAGAAACAAAAACAACAAATAAAAAATACGGTGAACAAACAAACAAAAATACAATAAACAACAAATATGGTCAATAGAGAAACAAAAATACAACAAATACGGACAACAAATATGGTGAATAGAGAAACAAAAGTAGAACAAATACGGTGAACATAAAAATACAACAAATACGGTGAATAGAGAAACAAATATGGTGAATAGAGGAACAAATACGGTGAAGAGAGGTGTATTTTCTTGAACAATTAATACAAAAATATAAAAATAATGAGAGAGTAATAAATACAGTGAACAAGATCAAGTAAGTAAATACAAATATTATGAAGAAATAAGGTATATTTTTGTGAACAGTTAGTACAAAAATTTAAAGCACTCTACCTCAAATCAAAAAGGTACACGAACTATCGAAACTCAACGTATAGGTCTCCCTCTCCTTTACCCCGCTCCACTTGCAACCCACTTCATTGCCCATCGTTGTTGCCTCTTCTCTCCCGTCAACTCAACTCTGATAGATTCCATCCTTGATCGTCTCCGTCAATGTGATGTCTCCTTATAATTGGCGAATTCTATCTCCATATATATCTAAATTTATAATAATTGTGGTTAGGAAAAAAAAAAGCAATCAAGGAGGTATAAAATATAGGAGAGATAATGAAAGTCATGATATTTTGATTTTAAAACTACTAACTAAATAGAAGGGTAAAAGGGTAAATATGAAACTTGAAAACCAATTACAAGAATATAAATGGACATTTTTTATTATGAAAGATGATTTGAGCATTTTTCAATATGGGGTGACAATAGGGACACTGGTGTAAATTCTCAAAAAAAAAAAAAAAATCCCCAAGTAATGGCCCACTAGATACAAAACAAAAGGCCCACTAAAACGCAGCCCAATTTGGTTTAGGTTTCTCTAAAACCATCTGTATTCTACTTTCTAAAATCTATTATCGCAGCCGCTCGCTCCACGCCCCCATCTGTTTGCTTCTCCTGAACCCTAAAAATGGTACTTTGTTTCTTCCCTATTGTTGATTCTGTCGAATTCGTTGCTGTATGGAAATTTCGGTAATCTCTCGGAGGCTTTTTAATTTGAGTATGATAGTTTTTCTTCGTTTCTTCCCTATTGTTGATTCTGTCGAATTCGTTGCTGTATGGAAATTTCGGTAGTCTCTGGGAAGCTTTTTAATTTGAGTATGATAGTTTTTCTTCTGCAAAATCAATCAGTTCTGTTGTACCCGAATGATATATATATATATATATATATATTTTGTAATTAGGACTTGCTTACTGGAATATTTAACGGTGGTAGCAAGCAACTTATTTTTGTTTGTTTGTTTTGTTCTGGCTTTTTCCACCCTATATGTGATGCCACTGCCTGCTAACCCAATATGGTCTTAAAAAAATTTCACGAATATTACACCAAAATATTCTACAAGTTTTCTAATTTGGTTAAGTATTGTTTTCCGTTTGATGTGTTCTTTCAAATTTCTCCTTTCTCCCTATTTTTCCTTTTTGTTTTTTAATATTTTTCAGTATTCTTCTTTACTTTCCTAATTTTTAGAATTAATTTTTAGTTCTAATTAACAAAAATGATGTATTTCATACTTCTATATTAACACTAACATATTAATAATACATTGTTTTACCTTGCTATGAATTTTATACTTTTAAAGCCGCCTTAAGCTTTTTAAAACATTGATTGCCTTATTTGAGGTTGCTCTCCAGTTGAGTTAGCTCGCATCCTTTCTGATTGGTGCCCCTACCTTTAGTAATTATTTTTGTAATTAGGACTGATTTTTTCTTATGTCTTGTATCTTTCTTTGTTTCTTTTTTCATTTTATCAATGAAAGGTTTGGTTTCTCATAAAAGAACCACAATTTTCCAGTATTGTATTAAAAATTGTTGTGGAGGAATTTTATATTTGAATGCAGTTTATTTTTTGTGTTTTGATTTTTAGTATTTATTTTGAGGTTCATTCACCTATCAACTTCATTCCTAAGTGGTTGCTATTGATCTCTCAGTTGCATTCTTTCCGGTTTAGATACTGCCATGAGTTGTTTCTGTCTTTGATGGGTTTATGCACTTTATTTTATGAATATCAATACTTAAGGTTTTACGGAACAACATGTGTTAAATTCTTCTTGGACAGCCGAAGCAAATCCATGAGATAAAAGATTTTCTTCTCACTGCAAGAAGAAAGGATGCCCGTTCAGTCAAAATCAAGAGGAGTAGAGATGTAGTCAAGTTTAAGGTTCGCTGTTCCAAGTACCTCTACACGCTCTGCGTGTTCGACTCTGAGAAGGCTGACAAATTGAAGCAGTCTCTTCCCCCAGGTATTCTTTTTAGCTCCTATTCTATTTGTTTAGATGGTTTGATTGCTTTTTTGATATTGTACCATCAAATTTGTAGAAATTCTTGTGTGGATAATTTATTCATGCATTTTTATTTTTGTTTGAATTCTTGTAGGTTTGAGTGTGCAAGATCTTTGAAGTAGTTGTTGATTTTTTGAGATTCCTATGGAAAAAAATCAAGAGCTGAAGCGAACGCGTTCTCATAGTATTTCTTTCTTGTTTTCTGTCTAGGTATTGGTTTAGGGATTGCCATTATTATTGTCCTAACACGTAGAGACTGGAGTTGGTTTGCTATTTTAGTGTTTGTTAAATTTTATGATCTCTCACACTTTGGTCATTCGGGAAATTTGTTAATTGTTGATTCAAAACTTCATCCATTATATTTTATCTTAGCTTTGAAATTTTTAAAAGGTATCAATACGTTGTCCGTCGGTTCTAACTGGCCTACCAACATTTTTTTAATTTGGATACATACCATTAAATCTATTGCGATGTTTATTTATTTATTTAAATGTTATATTAGTTTTTTAAATTGTGTTAGTTGGCCTATTATTAACTTTTAGAACTGTGAAATTGTTAACTTTGTCTAATTAATTCCTCAAAAATATAGAGTTGCTACCAGTCGATTAGATATTGAACTTTGATGGAGATTAGAAGAGGCCTATTAGATTAAGAAAAAAATTGTAAGCCTAAGGGTTTATTGGACATGGTGCCTTATGGTATTGGTATATTATTCCTCAACTTTGTCACGGTGTCTGGTGTCTTATGGTATCATCTACTCCTATGTTGGTCAATGTGTTCAGTTTAGGCAGCAAGCGTCGGTTAGTTATTTTGTGTAATCTAAAATATATTTTGTGTAATCTAAAATAGTACGCTTTTGATCAAGAATGTGATAGGGTAGGGCAAGAAATTTGGATGTATCATCTGGGAAGTTCCGAAAGTTTGTTTTTTTCTTTCATCCCTTCGGATTTTACATGTAAAGGGACGCTTGCTATTGTTTCATAACTCAAAGATGCACGAGGTTGAGGAAATCACGAGCGTCAAATCTTACATGATAGGATACAAAAAAGATGTCCCGCGTGGCATTTATCCCCTTCTATGTGCTGTGTCCGTTTGGGGAATGAGGAATCTTTAGATCACCTCTTCTTGTTTTCCTCGTTTGCTGAAAGGGTGGCAGCTTTGTAATTACCACCTCTCTCAAATCTTACATTATTGGAGAACTCTTCTTTTTTAGCCTTTTTGGGAGAGGGACGTCTTGTACCTTGTCATTAGGCTGTTTTTGTCACTATTTTTATCAATAAACTGTATCGTATCAAATATAGATCTCTTTTTGGATAAGAAACAAGCCTTTCCACTGTAAGGTAAAGTACAAAAGCGAGAAATACAAAAAGGCTTTGAGTCGACTCCACAACCAAGATAGCTTTTTGTAAAATAAACTACATGATCCAATTGGCATTAATCAGGAAAAAGAAAATCCTTAAAAGAAGCAGAGAGAATAGAGAAGGTTGAAAAAAAAAAAAACTAGACCTTAGAGACATTTGAAGACAAAAAATGAATAAGATATAATCCACTAATAATGAATGATGTTAAGAGCCTTATAGAACTTTCTTTAGAAAAGTAACAAAGAATTAAGTTTTTTTTTTTTTTGGGTGGTAATCTTGCTTTATCATTCATTTATTGTACAATATATTTGCTCCATTCATGCAAACATTATTTGAGATCTACCATCCAATGTTGTGCGCAAATTTTTCAATGGTTACAGTAGGTAATGTCTTGGTAAATAAGTCTACCATGTTATCCTTTGAACAAATTTATTGTACAGTGATGTCTCCATTTTCTTCAAGATCATGAGTGTAAGAAAAACTGTGGTGAAATATATTTTGTTCTATCTTCTTTAATATATCCTCATTTGGTTTGAACTATACATGTTGTGTTATCTTCATATAATATCGTTGAGATATTTTTACTAGAAGACAAATTACATGTTTCACGAATGTGTCGAGTTATTAATCTTAGCTCATAAATTGCAATAATTTCAACATAATTTGAGGAGGTGGTTGTTATTGGTCTGTTTCGCTAATTGTCATGATATAGCAGGTCCTCCATATGTAAATAAATAACTTGTTTGAGGTCTAGTTTTTGATAGCTCAAATAAATATCCAGAATTTTCATAACCAACTAGATAAAAATTTGACTTGTTAGAATAAAACCAACAATATCAATTGTTCCTTGAATTGAGTATATGATACGTGACAATCCAGGTGTATAGACTACTTGAGCTTCTTGCCACTTGAATCAAATTGTATAGTTGGTTCAACCCGAAAGAAAAAGGTTAAATAGATTACCTTTGTTGTGAAATGCCATGAGTAAACATAATACTCACTATACTCAAGGCTGGAAATACTCCACGAGTTTGGTGACCAACCAGACAATCATACTCCGATAATAATGCACCCTAAGTTCGACCACACAAAGGATACACTATTTGGGGGAGGGGGTTTGCACAAAGGCAAGTGGTGAGAAATCTGTCAACTTGAAATTCTATTACTTAAAACTTGTCAAACTACAAAGAGGACAACTATTTGTAGGCCAAAGCCTAAGACCTTTACAATAATTATTTGTAAAATAAAATAAATCGTAAAATATATGGTAAATAAAAGAAATTGAAAATTCTTTCCTAAAAATAAAAAAATTATACTTGCTTAAAACTAAAGGAAAATAATTATCTGAAGGGAATAAAACAAGTTAAAAATTTTAAGGAAAATATTTTCCTTATTTTGTTACAGTTGGGTGACAAGCAACAAAATGACGGCAAGGGGTTGGTGCTGGGTGGCATAGAGATTGCACACAGGCGAGCATGGGCGGCATGAAGCTTGCTGATAAGTTTTGACTTTTTACTATGGAAAGCTTACTGTCGGGTCATATTTGATTATTGAAACGACCCTTTTTCCTACATATTTTATCAAAACTATTTACATATTGTTAAAGTAGGATATAAGCTGAACATTTCTGGGTAAATTGCAATATGAGATGTTTGAAGTTAAATTGAGATAGATTAGGGTCAAACTAGGCAAAAACTCACATTTTTTCATTTTTCAAGGACATTGTACCAGGTGCATAGTAGCAACATTAATCAGAACGCACGTTTTAATCACAAGGGGTATGAAAATCATCTCACATTTAGATTGCTTTAACCAATTCGGCCTAGTCTAAGTCAAAATCGTTCAATTTGGCAAAATCACAACATTCTCTCCTATTTTGTTGGGAAGTTCAACTAGAGCCTCCCTCGCCATACAAAGCATCTCATTAACTTCATTTTAAGTCTTAGATGATAGATTAGTTTTGTTGTAATTTTCTCTCTGTCATTTACTTGTTTTCGAAACAATAGCTTTAGTATACCGTTTTTGCATTTTTTTCTTGATTTAATTCAATTTTGTTTCGGTTGTACTTCATCTATTTAATTTCTTTAACGTTCCTTAGCGAGTTTTAAACTCCTTTCAAGCTCGAAAGAGATGGAGGTTAAGCTAGACTTGTGCACCTTGTTATTTTTTTTTAAATTAAATCAATAGAAAATATTATCTTATTTCTTTGAGCATTTTTCTTCCTTTAAATATGCACTAAAATTATTTATTGAAGCTCGAAAAATCTAGGTTGCGCTTGGCACATTTCTAGGGTAGTTTCTAAAAACTTTACCTTAAGTCATTTATTGGGTTGGTTACTAAAAAATTGATCTACACACTAAGGCCTAATACTAAGAAGGTTAGGTTAGATAAAATAATAGGAAACTGATATAGGAGGTGCGTGAGAGAGTATAACTCAAATTTCCAGAAAGTGTTCAAGTAGCACCTAACGCTTTTTTATCTAGTGTATGTTTTCTCTCAAATCTAAGCCAATCCATTTTTACTCATAAGACTCGATTATAGTTTGAAACATTTCATTTCATCAAACTCATTATGGAAGCAAAACATCCTTGAGGATTTGACCATCGAATTACTACCTTGTATTCTTGTGAATGTGTACGCTTGCATGTGTCTCTTATCTTTTGAGGTAGAGAATATTTTGAGGTAGGGAATATTCGTGCAGTCGTGCGCGGTAGGTAGCAAAGAAGGCATGCAGGCGGTAGGTTGCAGAGGTGTGTGGGTGTAGTGGCGTGGCATGTAGGGGCGCTCGACATGGGCAATAAGGTGTTAAAAAAACCTGATAACCTGAAGAACCCGATCAACCCAACCTAAACCATAAGGGTTGGGTTAAAAAAAATATAAGAACCGACCAATTCGGTTCAGTTCTCGGGTTTAAGGGAAAAAAATTCGGTTCAACTCGAACAGAATCGATTTTCTTTCTATATCTCTCCATCAATACCAACTCTACTTCATCTCTTTCTCACCCTTAACATTTCCACTCCAGGTTTGTCTCATCTCGGTATCTCCGTTTCAGATCTACCTCACCGCAAGCGTCTACACTTCAGATCTACCTCATTATCGTTGTATTTACCCCAGATTTACATCATCTTCGATGTCTCTACTGTAGATCTACTTCACTGCTGGCATATTCACTCGCGATGTGGTTATCTAACTCATTTCGCTTGTGGTTATCTCACTCATTTCGCTTGAGGGGGTTCATTTTGTAAACAAAAAGATTGAAGATATTTTGGAAATTTCTTGGCTCATTGTAGATATTTAGTTGTAGATGGAGCAAAAGGGATAATGATTTTTGAACACATAAGGAGGAAAAAGAACTTTGTTGCCCACAGATTTGAAAGGCATGCATCCGAGCATCAATCAAGTTTCATATTTTGGGAAATGGGTTTTCTTGTTTGGCTGTATAATCTCACACAAAATGGGATAAACTCATTGTTTGGGGGTAATACATACCCGGGACACGTGGAGGACCCTTATTAGTGTTTGAAGAAACTGAATAAGAGGGATTGCTACGGTCCACCTCGGCCCTACCGAGGAGGGCGTCAAGGTTCGACCTGGTTGGGGTCCGACCTGCTCGGAACCCGACAAGTCCGATATGAGAAAAGACATATAACCGCCGGTCGTGTGTAGTGTCGGATCCATCACCTATAAATAGAGGGCTTCATTTCACGCTCAGGTATCGAATCTCACCTCGAACTAAATACGGAGTCCGATCTATACTGACTTGAGCGTCGGAGTGCTTACCCTCTTGTCCAGGTCCACCCTAGTGCTCAGGTCGGAACCGGAGACCGGGTTCGAGCTTGATTCGTGAAGAATCGTTGTGCAAACCCTTTGTAACGCCCCAGACTTTCCCACACACTTCTAGGTCACGTTAACTACTCAACTAATTAAACTTAACCCCAAATACGTCATGCCAAGTCCCTATGCAACAAAGATATAAAATCAAGTTCCACTTTTTATCAATTCAACAATAGATCAATTAGATAGAATATCGATCAACAACAATCGTGGGCCACCTCACGAGGCAATTTTATTATTCAACTAGGCAAAACTCAACGAATGGAAGAAATCTAAAATAGGCACTCATCCCGAAATGAAATTAACAACCAGTGGAAACCTCCCAATAAATAAAATACAAACAAATGGTTTATCGACCATAACATAAGGTCTTAACTAATAACTTAAACTAAGCAAGAGTGACTAAGCAGCCTATGGTCCTCGCTCGTCATGTCTCCTCCGTCCCATCACCATGGTCGCCCCCAAGTCCTTCACCTGAAACAATCATTGTAGGGGGGGTTGAGTACATTAAATATACTCCGTAAGTAGCCCTCACCACACACACACACCATACTCAACTATAACAGGAAACATACGTAGTCATGCTTTTCAATACATCATGCATTCAAACATAAACACATTCCATAAAATTTAGTGACAACCACAGCCAGGAAGCACATTAACAACCAACCTCTAGTCTCCCTAACATCACAAGTAC
>NW_019104921.1:20535-30607 GCF_001995035.1 Momordica charantia | reverse complement strand
ACTTTGACCGTATTTATCTCATATTTTTCCTAAAGTACCATAGTTTGACTTTTATGCAGAAATAATCTATGTATGTTCTACTTTAAGAATATGTGATCCTTTTTGGCAAATAAGATGGGAAATGGGTCAAAAACGTGGTCAAACAGGGCTACCGACACATGTTTCTGTAGTAAAAAGTCAACCCTAACAGTAAACGTAAGATATATAATACATGATGACCTTAGATGAATTGGATGGTGAGTTAGTCCCTTTTAATGGAGACACCCTCACCTAAAGAAAGACCAGTTATGACTTTAGTCAGAATAACAAAAACATAAGCACTTGCTATATCGTGTTAGGTCAAGTGTTATAATGATGAGTTGAATTCAAAGTGTCCAAAGTTTGTTGACTGGTGATTTGGACGAAAGATTTTTAAAATGGGGAGTCTATAACCTCAATTCTTTTTAAAAAATTGTTTCAGACGTTTAACCCGAGCCTTAAGATTTTTTCGCGTCAAGTAAGCATTACTGTTTGAAGTCTTACTTATGAGCTTTAATTTAGGTCTTTGGTTTTATTTTGGGTCATTAGGCAGATGTTTTAAGTTTTGTTTTTTTTTCCTTGGAGACTGTTGAGCGACGACCTTTCCACTCGGCATCGTCGAATCACTACGGTCGACTTTCGTCCCTGCTCGATGGGTGGGTCTTGCAGTCAAGCTTCCTTCTGCCTTTGCTCAAATAGGGCGTGCAGGCCTGCCTCTTTTTTTAGTAGGTGATTCACTACCGAAGCGGAAAAAAGGCAAGAATATTCACTTGTTGTCCATCCGCTTAAGCGCTTGACATGCAATTAGCTCAAAACATGTTCACCATGTGGCCGAGCGAAGCGCACCTGYACCTGTCTTTGTGAAGGGTGAAGGTGAAGCAACCTAACATCACTTTAGATAGGAGTAGAATGGATGACTTACAACTGAAAGTCAGTTCTTTGTTGTATTGTCCAAGAGGGGAAGGAGGTGAAAGGTTTTTAACATTTTTAAATTATAAAATAAGCTCTTTTGTTGTTTTAAATGTCTCTTGATACTTATTTTGGAGACTTAATCTTGTTTTTCACATTCACTAGAAGGAATGTTGAACTTATTTGCTATTTGATATATAAGGAATAATGTTGAATTTATCTCTATGAGTAGTCATACTTTGGATTTCTGCTGGAATATCCACATTCACAATTGAGTCACTTTGACCATTTACTACTTTTCTTTTTTGAGGATTTTTATCTTTGAAACCCATTGGTCTCCCATGCTTTTGGCGTGTCGTAGACTCATTAATGCAACTTGCTGTATTGGGATATCAATTTTCGATGGAGCCTTTGCAGGCGAAATATATGACTTAGTCACTTTCTTAACATCTATAAACGCATTTGGTAATTTTTTTTGCTATATTTTGAAAATGGATTATCTTCTTGAAGGGATGTGAATCTCGTAGCGGAAACGGATTTTCGTTGCTGATTTTCGGGATACAAAATCGAGTTTTAAAGAAGAAAATACAGGGGAAATTCCAAACCTTTGAAGAACGTTTCTTCAGTGAATTCCCCTCGAACACCACCACCGGATCTTCCTCGCTATCCTCTTGGGTCTCGGGATCGTGCTTGTGGTAGCACCTTTATCGAAGAGAGGGAGAAATTGAGAGAATTTTTCTTTTGAGAGATCTGAGAGTTTTCTTTTCTGTTCTGTAACACCTTCTTCGTCATTCTCCAACACTTGGAGAAGAAGAAGGGTGACGTGGGGTAACTCCCCACGTCACAACACTTCCCACTCCCCTGCAATTTTACAGGGGAGTTAATAATAATAATAATAATAATAATAATATTTATAATATATAATAATAATTAAAAAATATATATAATAATATATATAATAATGAATATATATATAAAATTAATTAATCAAATTACTTAATATAATTAATTATTAATCCAATTAATAATTAATAAATATATATATACATAAATAATTAACACTTAATTATTTATTATAAAATTAGAATCATATTCTAAAACATTACTCTMGTATAAGCTATAGTTTTAATGTACATCTTATGCACATTATTTTTAACCTATAGTTTTAATATGAATCTTATTCATATTAATTTTATTTGAATCTCRTTCAAATAATATCTCTCATAATATATAGTTTTAATTTACAATTAACTATATATTATAATGTATCAATATACATATAATCCCTTAAGTAATTTGAACAATTCAAATTCTTCCAAAARCTTGATCCTCGTTTTASCCGTTATGAGCTAGCAAGGGGACCTAATGGACCTACAGATCCGAAGCTCCAACGATGCAAGATTAATCAGTCAAACTCATTGATCGAGTTAATCTAGATTCGTTAACTACATGTCATTCCACTAAAGACTCGCAGTTGCACTCTTTTCACTGCAGAATGTTTTCGTGTCCATGGATAATGGCCATTAATGACGAGTCAATCCTTCACGAGTGTTCGTAACTCAAGTTGGGTCAAATTACCGTTTTACCCCTCAGTTACATCTTACTCTTTAAACACCACTGCTCCTCTAATGAAGAACCCGATTATGGTCCAAGCAATAACCGGAAGTCTCTCTCGGCCAATGAGAGGGTGGGGCCCCTTGTTCAAGTCCCGGAGTCAGCATTTAAGGGAACACTCATCTATTCCCCTAAAGTCGGGGAGGAGTGAATTCCATCTTGTGAAGTTATATTCCCAGCTCCCCACTCGGTCTCGTCCCCAAAATGGTAGGAATGTTGAGTCGGCGACTAGGGCCACTCTCACACATACAGATCAAAGGACGAGCCCTCATGGGCAGGAGTCCATAACTCACTCAGGATTGAGAACGAGTTGCCTGGTCATCCTAAGAAATAGCAATCTATTAGTTAACGGTGTTACATCTAAAGATTGCCTATTCCACGGTCTGATCTTATACAAACTCGTTGTACAGGATAACCCCACTTGCATGTGTCCACACGAACGACCTGGATCGAGTCGTCTGTAACCTTTACAGAGTGGGCCGTATCCATAGTGTTGCCAGGATAAGGTACCCAGCCTTATCCATATACTATAGACCCTTTAGGTTATTCACGGGATATTATTCATTCATATATCAGTGGTATATCAAATATATACCCCGTACATCAACTATATACCCAGTATATATACTGTCCCGATTACATCAAGAATAACCTTGGATATTTAGTTTATTGTATTTTGGACAATGCAAAGCTATGATTCAACAACAAATTTATTGAATAAAACTTTATTAAATAGATATTTGTTTTTACAAAATACAACTACGAGTTTAGGGCAACACACCCAACACTTCTGAACTTCAAGTTCACTTTGATCTATACGGTGATCTAAATGAGACAATAAAGATGCATTCTATGTAATTTATTTTTCCAAATTCTTAATACCCTCCACTTAATGTTGGAAAATTTGTCTCATTAAAATGACAATAAGCAAATCGTGCAGTAAACCAACATATATTCTGAACCACCTTTGAGGGCCCATCTTAGTATGTTGTGGTGGAGCAATGGAAACATATACTGCACATCAAAAAATTCACAGATACGAAATATTCAGCTCTTGGCCATAAGTTAATTGTACTGGAGAATATTTATGATGGGTTGTTGGCCTAATGCGTGCAAGTGATGCTGTATGCAAAATAGCATGGTCCCATACAGATGTAGAAAGTTTAGCTCTTATAAGTTATGGTCTAGCAATTAACAGCAATCGTTTTATACATGATTTGGCCAAACCCTTTTTTTTATAAAATGATTGGGATGTAAATTCACCTGCATTATCAAGACAAATGATCTTAATTGTATAATCAGAAAATTGTGCTTGTAACTTAATTATTTGAACAAGTAATCTTGCAAATGCAAGTTTTCGACTTGATAATAAGCATACTTGTGACCATCTACTAGATGCGTCTATTAACACCATAAAATATCTAAAGGGTCTACTTGATGGATTAATAGGCCCACGTATATCACCATGAATTCATTCTAAAAATATGGTGATTCTATCCCCACTTTAGTTGGTGATGGTCTAATGATTAATTTACCTTGAGAGCAAGCATCACATAACAATTCATTAGATTGAAGAATCTTCTGGTTTTTCAATGGATGTCCATGTTGTTGGGTTTTATGCCCTAAACTCATGGTTTGTAAACATAAAATGAATATTAATTCAATAAAGTTGTTATTGATAGAATTGCATTAACTCAAATCAAATAATCTAACATCCGAGGTTATGTCATGTAACTGGAACAGTATATAACAGATATACAGTATATATTCGATATACAGGTGGATAATGTTCCAGTAGTAACCTAAAAGGATCTATAGTATATGGACAAGGTTGGGTATCTTATCCTGGTAACACTATGGATACGACCCACTTTGTAATAGTTACAAATGACTTAATCCAGGTCGTTCGTGTGGAGACATGCAAGTGGGGGTATCCTATAGAATGAGTTTGTAGAAGATCGGACCGCGAAATAATTAATCTTTAGCTCTAACACCGTTAGCTAATAGATTAATTTTCAATAGGATGACCAGGTAACTCGATCTCAATCCTGAGTGAGTTATGGACTCCTGCCTGTTAGGGCTTGTCTTTTGATTTGTATGTGTGAGAGTGACCCGAGTTGTCGACTCAATATGCCTACCATTTTGGGGACGAGACCGGGTAGGGAGCTGGGAACATAACTACACAAGATGAAATTCACTCCTTCCCGACTTTAGGGTAAGTAAATGAGTGTTATCTTAAGTGCTGACTTTGGGACTTGAACAATGGGCCCCACCCTCTCACTGGCCCGAGAGGAACTTCCGATTATTGGTTGGACCATAACCGGGTTGTTATTAGAAGATCAACAGTACTTAAGGTATAAGATGTAACATAGGGGTAAAACGGTAATTTGACCCAGTTGTGGTTACGAACACTCGTGAAGGATTGACTTACCGTCACTAGTCAAAATCCATGGACAAAATATTCTACAGTGAGAAGAGTGCAATTGTGGGTCTTTAGTGGAGTGACCGACAGTTAACAAATGCTGATTAATATGGTTAAGGAGTTTAATCAATTAATCTCGTATCGTTGGAGCTTCCGATTTGTAGGTCCATTAGGTCCTCTTGCTAGCTCGTAAAGAATAGTTAAATACAGTTAGTCTTGAAAGGAATTTGGATTGTTCAAATTAGTTAAAGAGAATTAAGGTTAATTGTATGAGATGCAATTAACATAATGTATGTTGATACATTATAATATAATGTTTATTTTGAATTGGATTCAAAATTATGAGAGAGATGGATATTATAATTTGATTCTAATATAGTTGATTATTTTAAGTTTAATTTAATTGAATATAATTTAATTACATTCATTAAATTAATGTGATATATTAATTTGGTTAAATTAAATTAGATCTAATTTAATTAAATTAATAATTTTTTGTATTATTTTAACTAAAATTGTTTTAATTAAAAAAAAAAGAAAAAAAAAGGAAAAGGAAAATGGGAGGAAACCTCCCACATTAATGGTGGAAAGTAGGGAGGTCTTCCTAGTTCCCTCCTTCCCTATAAAAGGGGGCTCTCCCAATTCCTTTTGACGGACATCTCGGTACTCGACTGTTGAGTTTCCGAAACTCCAACGAGTAATTCTCTCTCGATCTCTCAGTTTCCCTTTCAGCTGAGACTCAAGTCCCCCTGTCGGAGCTCCCCAAACCTTAAGTGTAAGTCGAGGGGTGAAACGCTTTCCTTCTTACTCATGCTTATATCTTTTTTTTTKTTGTAATTCTAAAACAAGATCGAAGCACACACGTTCACGCGCTTCTACTGTGGGATCCGATCCGTTCACATGTGAATTCTCGATAATTAGTCTCATCATTATGGATCCAGGATGTCCCAACCGGTAATGCCAAATAGTAAATATATTTGGATTCATGAACTTCAGGTTCATTGTTCCATATGTTTCAATTACTCGTACATGTGTATAATATAACCTATAAGAAAAAACAGGTAGCTTTTCCCGTATACATTTGCTGTGTGAGACAATAGATATGATATAGAGATATTCTATATTATTATTATCATCAGTCTCAATATGATAACCATTATAACGTATATCTTTAAAACTTGGTAGATTTTTCTTTGATTGAATAGAGAATAATACATTGTCAACTGTAAATTTTATTCCTCTAGGCAAAATAATATATGATTTTCCAAAATCTTCAATCAGGTTTGCAGAACCTGATATTGTATTGACTTTTGCTTCCAACATTGTCAATTTGGAAAAACGTTTTCTACTTTTCAGTATTGTGTGCGTAGTTGCACTATCTGCTAGACATATATCTTCATTGCATATTCTCTCTTCAACAAAATTCATCATATCTTCCGGAGATTTAAAAACATTTGCAACATCCAAATAATTCATATTAAGCGGGTCTAAAGACTTATTATTTTGGTATATATGCAAATTCTACTTCCAAACATTCTCTCTTTTTCTTTAACGAGGCTTTCAGATTTGCATTATAAACTTCAATGTACAACAGGTACAAGATGTTAGCTTTTTGGCCTTTAATCTCAAATTAATTAATTAATGTTTTGATGATAACAAACTTAATTTTGATATTTGACAATTTTATATTTTGAAGTGTCTACAGCGTAGAGCTCGTTACAACGATTCCAACAAATTTTGAATCACCCAAGTCAGAGTTTAAATAAATAATTTATGGATAAAACGAGCTGGAAAGAAAAATACATGTGGCGGATGACGTGTCAGATTATTTATCTATGTCACGAATAGAAAGATAACATGTGGTGAAATTTGTATCATTAAAAAAATATAAAGAAAGAAAAGAAAAAAGAAAGGAAGTGAAAAGAAATAAATAAGAAAAAAGAAATAGAAAAGAAAAAAAAGAAGAAAGAGAAAAGAAATGAAAAGAAAATCAAAGTTTTTTTAAACTATTCGGTGGCTATCTTATGCATATAATATTATTATTTTATTCAATTAAATCTCAACCTTTCATCTTTAATCATTTGAAATCTAATGATCCAAATTTAAATTTCATTTCAAATTTCTTTCCAATTTTTTCCTCTATTTAAATCCCTCATTTTTTCAAATTTTAACAACAATTTTCTCCCAATTTTTTCTCCAATTTATACCTCGTTAATCTCTATTCAAATCTTCAATTTTTGTTCTAAATTCTCGAGGGAGATTTTATTTGAGAGATATTTGTGCTTCTAATTTTTATTTCTCTTAGCCATTTGAGGGCTTTATTTTGTAAGAATATTGTACCGATCGGACTCTAAGCTGTGGAAAGAAGCAAGTTCTTCAATTGAACATCCAAGAGGAGCTTCAGAGGTAGGGTAGGCCGATTGTTGCCGAACCACTATAAATTTCCAGTGTCACTCTCTCTAGCCCCTCTCTATTTAATTTTTGCAATTAACTTTCTTTATTACAAATTGCATGAAAGTAATTGTTCGAATTTGTTATTCATCTTTATGGTCAATATTTATATTTAAATTTTTGGTAGTGAAATTAATTAGGGTGTTTGTATTTCTAATTTGTTCTTTAATTTTATGCTAAATTCATTTGATCATAAAAAACTTACTCATTTATTTAAATTGGGCCCACCATGTAAAAAGTTTATAAAAGTCTCAAACCCTATTCACCCCTCTCTAGGGTTGTCATACTGATTCAACAAGTGGTATCAGAGCTCGATTTCGCTCTTCTACATAAATTATTTTTCAAATTTTATCTTGATACTAAGTATCTTATTAATTTTTGAAAAATGATTTGAAAAGCTTAATTTCTAGAGCTATGACAACTTTAGATTTATTTGAAAGTTATTGTATTGATAAATCTCCAGTTTTTGATGGTAGAAAGTATGATGTTTGGAGATATAGAACGAAAACGTTTTTGATTGCTATTGATTTTGATATTTGGTATGTTTGTGAGAATGATATATCAACATATGATATATCATATATTGCGCTTTAGATAGAAAAATATATGATAAAGTTTCAGATTTTATAAATGCATATGATATTTGAAATTTTCTTGATAATATGTATAATGTTGAAAATTCTCCTTGTATTGCTAATGACTTTTTGATGTGAAGGAGAATTATAATTCTCAAAATCAAGAAAAATTCCATAAAGTGGAAAAAGAAAAATGTGATGGATCGTCCTTGTGTTTGATGGCACATTCGGACAATGGGAGCGATCTTGAAAGCGATGGCGATGAGGTAATTCATAAGCCCCCAACTTATGAGGAATTATTTGATGCATTTGAGAATATGCAAAATGACGTTGAAAAAGTTAGCTTTAAATATGTTAGACTGTCAAAGAAGTACAAAACATTGTCCATTGAAAATAAATCTTTGATAGATGAAAATTATTGTTTGAAAAATAGAGCTACTAATAATGTCTTGCATATTGATAATTATTGGGATGAAAAACATGCCTTGAATGATAGGATTAAATTTCTTGAAAATGAGAATGAGGATTTCAAATTTTTAGCATGTGAATAAAAGTTGAATTAAATGATTGAGAAATAAAAATGAGAAAATTGAATCTTTTTCTTTTGAATTAAAAGATAAAATTGCTAGTTTGAGAAATGAAATTGTTATTTTAGAAATTAGCAATTCATCTTTAGAAAAAGAGAAATTTTGTCTCATTGATAAAATTAAATTCCTTGAATATGATTGTTTATGCAAGGATATGCATAACAGTGTATTTCAGATTGCAGCTCGAACTCGGCCTCCGGACCGATCTGAATACTTGGGCGGACCTGCACAAAAAGGTGAGCACTCCGACGATCAAGTCAGTATAGGTCGGATTCCCAGCTTAGTTCGAGGTCAGAAATTATCGTACCTGATCGTGGAGTGAGGTCCTCTACTTATGGGTGGTAGTCCCGCTAATCTCGCGACGGTTACACCAGGTAATCTCGGGACCGTCGGTTGCACCCGATAATCTTGGGACCGACGGTTACACCCGATAATCACGCCGCTGACAGTAGCTCACATCGGCCCCTACCGAGCTTCCCGATGGGTCGGACCTCGGCCAGGTTCACCTCAGCCTTCATACTTAGCATCTATCAACGCTAGTGGTGGTGATCTCGGCGGTCCGAGCTGGGCATGATTCATGAATCATCTTGGAGCACCAATAGGGGTCCTCTACGTGTCCAGGGTATTCTCTTCCCCAAACATTGGCCCCCTCTCTGTCGGGTCCGATCTCGACCTCGCAGAGAAGTTCATTCGACTTGCTTTGGACACGTGGCAACTTCCTATTCGTGGGAAAATATGACCGTTGCGGTAGATTTATCGTCGGAATATTCAAATATTCCGACGCTTTGGATCTTAGGGAGGATCCTAGCCGCTCGTTGATTACACGTGTACGGTGGGGAAATTTCTCCGACGAGCTATAAATACCCCCAATCCTTCAGGTCATACCTTACGTTCCCTGAATTCTTGGAGTTCGATCTGAAGGTAGCTCGAACCCTTGGTAGGTCGGTCTCTTCCATCACTTTCTCTTTCAAACGTAGTAGGCATGTCGTCCTCTTTTAGCAGCAACTTAGGATCTGATGAGGATTTAACTCGTAGGTTAGAGTCCGAGCTCGAGGAGATAGAAAACTTTAGGTTCTCCGATGACGGGGAGGATAGTGATGCCTCTACCTCGGGTCAGGGTTTGGAATACCCTTCTAGGGGGTTCGCTATCCCTGAGAACATCCTCCTTAGGATTCCGGAGGAGGGGGAGAGAGCTGACAATCCTCCAGAGGGATGGGTCACTCTCTACTTCAAAATGTTTGAGTACGGCCTCAGACTTCCCCTTCACCCTTTCGTCCAAGAGTTTCTTTTCCGAACTGGGCTGGCTCCGGCTCAAGTGGCCCCCCAATGGGTGGGGTGTCATTTTCGCTTTGGCCATCCTTTTTTGGCTACGAGCTCGGGATAGTGAAGAGGTCGAGCTGTTAGACGTAGACCAGCTCCTCGCGTGCTTTGAAGCGAAAAGAATAGCTAAGAAGCCTGGTCGGTTCTATATGTGCGCAAGGAAAGGCGCAGGCGGT
>NW_019104920.1:26026-38953 GCF_001995035.1 Momordica charantia | reverse complement strand
TTTTTTCTTTTCTTTTGTTTTTTTTTTACCTCACAGAACAAAAAGTCGACAAACCAAAATTCCTAACCTTAACTTAATTGCCTTAATTGTTTAAAATGCCTTCATTTTTCCATTACTTGTTATTTACGTCAACGCAGCCCTCCCCAAAACCTCTATCCTATACGTAATTGCCAATATGGATGCGCCGTATCTTTTGTTAGTTCCATGCTTGGTGTGGTCTTCAAAAAAATGTGATGATGAACTCAATCCAATAATTCATATATCATATATATATATATATTACAACTGATTGGGTTAAAATAAATAAATGAAAATTATATGGATGTGAAAATATGTTAACCAACTCAAATTTGTTATTAATTTTTAAACTTTTTTAACTCATATTTATTTTAATTTTATTTCATTCAATAATTTTTTATAGATCTTTTATTCTACAACATATTTTAAAAACAAAATTTTTTAGTTTGTGAGATATCTATGATTGTTTGGGTTGAAGAAATTTACAAATCGAATAATTAGGTCAGGTCTAAATAGTATCTCAACCCAACCTATGATCACTCTAGATCTATCAAAACCATAAAATAAAAAATAAAAATATTACAACCTTATTTATTACCGATCTATGTTTGTTTTTAAACGTTGATTTTAGAATTTTAGTCCATGAATAAAAACATAACATGGGTTTTTCTTTTTGTTCATTTTTTAAATTTGTTCTAGTGGATCTTTAATTTAACACGATCTAGAAAATCAATATCAATAGTATTTTAATTTTGTCATAATTCATTTAGTTAAAGTATATATGACGGGAGTTGTAATAAAAATAAAATAAACAAACTATTATTGGGGCACATTTAAAATTTTAAAATTTATAAAGGACAAAAATATAAAAAAAAAAATCTCAACTATCAAAAGTCTACTTTAAATTTTGTTTTAGCATCTTTTATTTGTTAAAGTACTATCTTACTATATAGTTTGAGCTTGTTTTGTTTTATTATAACCTCAATTGTTTGATTAGTTTTTTAAGAGAAAATTTTTTATCGTTGATAGATTCCAATAGTTTTCTTAAATGAAAAGTGTCCTTTAAAAAGTAATACAAAGATCAAAGATGATAGGTGGGAGTTTAGTATAAAGTATGTGGCAAGGTTTAAAAGTGGCTTACTATATTAACAATAGATTTTTTTTTCTTTTCCCTTTCTAAAGTAAAGGTGGGAAACAAATTGTGTTGGAGAGGGGAGATTTTGGGATTTTGGAAGTTGTTAATTGGTGAGAGGAAAAAATATTTTTTGAAAGAGAATTTGAGGAATTAAGGTTGAAATTTTGAATGAGCCCACAACAATTAAATGAATATAATTACAAATTAAGGATTCAAATCTTTAAAATTTAAAAATTATAATAAAATGAAAAGCAATAAATAAGGATAGAAAGGGTATTAAAATAAAATTCTAATTGCAAATATCTAAAAGTGTAAATTTTGAAAACTAAAAAAATTTATGTAATTAACATTTCAAAACATCCCTCCCAAGATATTATCTCTTCTAGCTAACTTAAAGTTTTTGTCAATATGATCAATGGAACATTAATGATAAATAGTGAAATAACTTTCTATGCAAAATTAAATAATTTTAATAGAACCTTGAAAGTTCTTAGAGTAAAATAGAATAGTTTTAAGTTTAAGAAAAAAAAACAGACTGAAACTTTAGATACTTAATATAATTTAAAATATAATATTATAAAATTTGAATTTATTTTAAAATTACTGAAAAAATAATCAATTAACAATTTCACATAGTAAACAATTAAAAATTTATTTAGAGAAATTATATGATAACAATTTAATTTTTTTTTTAGTACAACGTGTAGGAGTAGAGATTTTAACTCACGATCTTTTGGTCACATGTAAGTGTATTAACCAGTTTAGCTACGTTCAGGTTGACATGACGACAATTTAATTATTAGAAAGATAATACAAGATTCGTGAATATTATTTGATCTATATGGATATTAAATATCTAGAGTTGAATGCTTGTGTGCTTTTTTTTTAATAAATTTTGCTCCATGAAAAAGTAATTTAAATTAAAATATCTTAATTAATTAAAATACTTATATATGTAACTAATTAATAAATAGTAACATCAAACCATTAAAATTAATTTTAATATTATATTGAAATTAATTAATGAGTATATTTACTAAAGCGAACAACGGTAATTGACATATACCTAATAATAATAATTAATGAGTATATTTCTCTCTCTTCTCATTCATTTTCTAAAAAAAAAAAAATTCTCATCCCAATAAAGATAATAAAATATTATGATTCATGGGATATTTTTATCCTTAGTAATAATTGTTTAGGTTTAAAAAATTGAACATTATTTTTAAATACAATATATTAGGATGGAGATCGAACTTACAACCTCTTGTTTGGAGATATATGCCCAGAAAAAAAAAAGGAAGATTTATGAAACAACCATGGCTTTTGTACATCCGTGCTGAAACCTACTTCAAAACCTGCAAAAAAAAATGGGGCCTTAATAGCATAGCATGTCAGTATAGCAATCTCAACCACGATAATTTGACTTAAATTACAGCAACGTTTGAATTTAATTTTCACATGAGAATTACATTGGATATTGAGATAATTATAGCGGTGTATGAAAAATTATATAAATTTAAGTCTATATAATAATAATTAATAAATAGTTAAAGTTGTTATATAATTGCATAATTAAATAGTTCTCAATTTTGTACAGATATGGTACTCGGTAATAGTGATGGTATAGTTGAAAAGAAAATAATTGGTTTAAAATTTACCTTCATGGTTGGTATTGATTTATTTCAACATTTGTTATAAAAAAAATACATACTAAATAAAATGTTCAACCTAATTTCACATTATCAATTTACTATTGGTTCATTTAATTTTCCGTCTGGTTGATATAATTTATTGCAGATTCAGCGTATTTGTACATATATATTTTTTTCATTTTCAGGAATTTGTTTAGCAATATCCTGAATTAGCAAAAATATAATATTTTAATTTTAACAGACAAAATAAGTTAGTTAAGTCAAACAGTCCTAAAAATGATATTTAAAATAAGAAAAGAGAATATAATATTAATCTTGTCTCAAGGTTTACATCTTGAGTATGACATTCTATAAAATAATGTCTCATATAATATGAGTTTGTGATCCTCTTTAGAAAATGGGATAGATGCGGGAAGAAGCACTAGTTAAGTAACTCTCTTAATAGCATTTTAAGTATTTTTAGAATTTTAAGAACTTGCGGTATTGATTATTTAAAAAAATATTATGACAATTTTAAAAATTATTTTAAATTTTTACCCCATTAAAACATTGTAATATGTTAGCAATAATAAGTAGAAAAACACGTGTTTCTATTGCTAGATTAGAGATCCTAATATTCTAGGTAAGAACTCTGTGTACGTCTCCACCTCAATGAATAAAATGGTCCAAAATGTACTCATGTTTTGTCCAAATATATAACTGTACTTCAACCTCATGTTTTTCCATAAATACATACCGTCTCAAAATTAAATTTCAAGATGAAAAAATAGGAGAAATATAATATATAATATTTTTTAAAGAAAAAAAGGGAAGAAAATGGAAAATTGGAAAGGGGTGTAGAATGTAGATGATGGGAAAAGTGGCAATGAGATGGCAGAAAGAGGACCACAGAAGGACAGAAATGGGAGTTGGAATAGGTTTTGAATTTGGTTTGATTTGAACATGTCATTGCATCGCATCATGTCATGCCTCTGTTCCTATGATACAGAATTCGTTATTCCGAAACTGCCCCTCGCCATCCCCATCCCGCATTCCATGAGATATGTCCTTTTCATTTTCCTTGTTCCACACTAACCCAACATATCCTCCATCCTTTCCGCACTCTCCATCTTATAATCACTATTATTTTTTATTTATTTATTTATTTTCCTTCTCCAATCGTATCAAATATATTATATGTTTGGCATTATTTTTTCTAAAAAAAAAATAATAATATATGAAAGTAGAAATCTGAATGTATTGAGAAGCATTATGGAGAATTAAAAATTGTCAATAATGATCCTCTGTTTCAAATAGGTGAGGATTTTACTGTTTAATTTTTTCTTTTAACAAAATATAATATATATTGTTATGAGGGTAAAAAAATGGAGTGCCATTGTGACACACAGTCGAGTAGAGTAGGTCGACTTGGTTGCGTCAAGTTATGAAGGATGAATTGGTCAACCTCCCCCGATCGTTACCATTGTCATCATGCGAGGTGGGTGCTTTGGCTAAGCATGGTTAGCGTCCATCATCAGTTTGGCCACCAAGATCTTTGGAGAGAATTTCTTCTTTATTAACTTATTTAGCTTCACTCACCAATAGGGAGTAGCTAGAATCCTTCATGAATTCACACTACTCATTCTCCGACCAATACTGTGCACAAACATATATCATTCATGAATTAAAATGAATAATTGATCTTTTTTCTTTTTAATGTGGGATTCTTAACATGCCTCCTCAAGATCGTAGCTCTTTTAGCTCATCGATCTTGTCCAGATCCCATTTTAGACTGGTTGCTCGTTTGAGCGTTTTGGGCTCTGATACCATATCAATATTTATGGGTTCCATTTCAAAACCAATTGGCAATGGATGGAGTAGCCCATATCTATTATAAATAATTGCAAGATCCATTTTCTTTTCAATGTGAGATCCAGATGGTAGCTTTTGAACAATATATCTCCCTTGATACAAGATTGTTTTAGTAAAATAACCACTTGTTTTATATCGGTTTTTTGATGTTCTATAATCACTACCTGAGAGATTAAGCAAAATTTAAAAGATTCTGGATCATTCGTCACATAAAACTAAGTTGAAACGTGTAGAGGCCATAAATTTGAGCCCAGTTAACTAAATTGGATGAATTCTTTTTTAATCTGTTTAAAATTTTGACATCTACACGCTAGCAAGTCACCCTAAAGGTACCTTGTACAACCCTTTGCGATTGAAAATGGCTGTGTTTGTAATGAAATAATTTATATAAAATTATTTCACAAACTAATATATAAATAATTAAAAAATTTTGGGAGAATTTTTTGGACCATCCTTGGTCATTGGCCCTAAACTTATTTTAAACAGAGATTGGTTTTACTCTATCTGTAGCAAGATTGGTTGGGAAGAATGTTAACCAGTTTTTTCTTTAAGGAATAGATTTTCAAAGTGTAGTTTGAAGTTGGGAGGTAAAAAGATTAAAATGGTTGTAAATTTAAAAAGTAATTATAGAAGTATTTATGTTTTGACAGTATTTATAAGGAAAATGATAATTTTGAAACTATTTGTATATTTTTGTCCACATGAAATCGTGTTTTGAAAAGACAATTCATATTTGGAACTTTTTGTTGTCTCGAAGTCGGCGTGAAGTTTATAAAAATAGAGTCATTTATAAAAGTTATTAAAATATACAATATTATACGCTAAAAAAATCCTTGAATTTTGGGCAAGACAAAAAAATTATTTCTCTCTTCGTCTCTGGAAAAAAAATGGAGATCAAATTATCATCTCGAGGCAATCCCATTTGAAATACCAAAATTCGTTCCTCCACTCAAGTGGCCCCCAAAAGGGGCTAGAATATCTTGCAGGGGGTTTTGTTCATCAATCCCCAAAATATTATGTCATGGTCTAGACATAAACATACACGAGATTTTATTTTCAAAGCGAGTATATCTCGGAGGTAATTGATATATATCTCAAATCAAGAGATCGTGTGTTCAATTCCCATCCCCATATGTCGTACTAAAAAAAATACACGAAATTTCGTTTCCTCATTCTTTCATTTGAAGTCCTATTTGCATGGCGGATTCATGTACTACGAAAAATCTTTCCTCACAGATTTTTCTCCTCTCTAATATCTGTAATCTTGTCTCAATTCGCTTGGATGCTTCGAATTTCATCTTGTAGGAACTTCAATCCACGTCAATCTTGAAGGTGCATAAACTTTTGATGGAACAATCATCAAGCCTGCTCCTCAGTTGGAGTCTACTACTTTTGCCACTAATTTTGCAACTTGTTGTGCAATTCTTCCTACAATTGGTCAGTAGGAATCCAGCTTCCGAAGACTGAAATTTTGCGAAAGATCATGTGTTCATAATGGTAATCATTGCTACTCTTTCACCCACCGCTCTTGCATATATTGTTGGACGCGAAACCTCAAAGCAGGTCTGAGATACACTAACCAAACACTATTTGTCCAACTCGAGAGCAAATGTTGTCAGTCTCAAATCAGATTTGCAGTCGATTGCAAAGAAACCTTCGGAGTTTATTAGTCAATATATTTAATGTATCAGAGAACTCAAGGACAAATTGACGAATGTCTCTATTCTTCTCAATGATGAAGATCTCATCATCTATGCGCTGAATGATTTGTCTACTGACTATAATACATTTAGTATTTCTATGCATATGCGTTTTCAACTAATTTCATTTGCGGAACTTCATGTTCTATTTGTTGGGATTATGGAGCCAGAATAGAAAACTCATATATCGTATGAAGAAAATGATTTTTCAACACTATTACCAATTCCTACCGGGAGTAGGATATTGTCGTCTTATAAGGATTACAATATTGTTTTCCTATAAGAATTAGGATATTTGACCTCTTATAAATAGAGTATTTATGTTAAGGTTTCATTTGTACAGAATCGAAATAAAAGAGACTTGAGTGGTTGTTGGCAGTGTTGAAAAGGATTCTGTATCCAATGGGTTTAGTGAGTGTTTTTCATTCCTATACCTAAGTATAGTGTGTTATAATACTTAGAAGCTAGAGGGCTTTTGTTGGGACCTCTAGGGATATTTTTAGAGAGAGTTTTGTATTCTAATCCTTAAACAATTATTAGTGAATTACCCACATCTGAGTGGAAGACTGGATATAGCCCTTAGTGGTGAACCAGTATAATTTGCTGTGTCGTTATTCTTGTGCTTTTACAGTTTTCTTCCTATTTTCATATATTTTGGTTGTGTTTGGATATTACCGTGGAAGGGGAAATTATTCAGGGTTTACAATTTCCCAACACTATTAGCTTAGGAGGAGGCTGCTCTTGAGAAACACATTAAGCACGATGAAGTTTTTGCTTCTCCTGCTTTTCTTCTTGCCTTTTCACAACATACTTCAAAGGAATCAGAATTCTAATCCGAATATGGGTAGAGGTCATGGGTTTTATGGTAAAAATAAAGAATTTCAATGGGAATAAGTCTCCCAACACCAGCGTTGGTTTTACTGGAGCTATTGGTCGTGGCCGTGGAATTTTACCTCTTAGCAATTCCTCTGGTAAGCCACCCCAAGACTTCTCTCCTAAACGTCTTATTTGCCAGGTTTGTCAGAAAGTTGGCCATTCTGCTCTTGATTGCTTCAATCGAATGAATTATAGTTTTCAATGACGATAGCCGCCAGTTCAACTTGTTGTTATGGTTGCTAATCACAATTACACTGTTCTTGCTTCCAATAATTCTTCTTGGCTCACAGACTCTGGATGTAATGTCCATGTTACATCAGATTTGAGTCAACTATCTGCTGTCTCTGAGTATACTCATGAGGATTAGGTTGGAGTTGGGAATTGATTGACGTTTTAATTACTCATACAAGTTATAATGTACTTCATACCCTTCAATCCTCCCTTGATCTTCAACATATACTCCATATTCCTTAAATTTCTTCCAATCTTTTGTATGTTCATAAAATCTATGTTGATAATAATTGCTTCATCGTCTTGGATTCTAAAGCATTTTTTTTATTCAGGATAAATCTTTGGGCAAGGTTCTTTCCCAAGGCCCTAGTGTAAATGGCTCGTATCCCATCTCCTCCACTGATTCCATAGCAACCACGTTGATTTCTACTTCTTCTGTTGCTCATGTCGGTAAAAAAATGACTCTAATCGTCTGGTATAAGATGTTAGGTCATCCTAGTGACCCTACTCTATCTTCTGTTCTTTGCTGCTTTAATTTACCTTCTTGTAAAACGTCTTCATGTGTCTGTGAACATTTTCTTTATGGTAAATTACCTAGATTACCTTTTCCCATTTATACTTCCGTGTCCTTGAATCCTACAGAAATGAAACTTCAATAAATGGTTCAATTACTATGTCTCGTTTGTGGATGATTTCTCCAAATATACTTGGTCTTATCTTATTGTCTTAAAATCTGATGTACCTTCTGTTGTCAAGACTTTTAAACCCCTTGTCAAAAATCTATTTAACTCATGAATTAAATTCCTTAAGATAGATGAGGTGGTGGATTTATTAACCCTTCTCTTGGCTTATTTCTTCAAACCTATGACATATTCCACCAAAAATCATGTGTTTATACACCTCAACAAAATGGGGTTGCGGAATGGAAGCATTGTCATATCATTGAAATCTCTTTAACCTTATGTCTTTTGCTTCTCTAGCAGTTAACTTTTGGCCATTTTGCCTTTAGTACTACTGTGTTTCTCATTAACAGATTACCATCCCCCATTCTTAATCATAAATCACCTCTCGAAATACTCTTCCACGAACCTCTTGACTATGCCTTTCTTAAAACATTTGGATGTGCTTGTTATTCACTACTCAATAACTTATACAACTCATAAACTTGAGCCTAAATGTACTCAATGCGTCTTTCTCGGTTATCCTCTTGATTATAAGGGATACCTTTGTTACAATATGAGGACCCATCGTTTTATACTACATGGAACGTTATCTTTGATGAAACTTTATTTCCTTTTGCTAGCCTCACACCCTCTCTGTCTTCACCCTCCAAGCCTTTTACATTGGTGTTCATACCTCTCTCTTTTTTACTTACCTACTTCCTACACATTACAACTTGGTGATTGAATCAGTACTTTTGCTCCTCTGTCTCCACCTTCCAGTCCATCTCCAATTGCAGCTACTTATGAACATGTTGGTACCTCTTCCATGCCTTCTGATGGAGACTTGAGTAGCAGTAGTTTTGCTCCACCTTTTATGGCTTATGATATCGTTAGACATGACTTTGGTGACTCAAATCCCCAATCCAATACAGTTGACTATTGGGATTTTCTCTACCTTTAAAAAGATTAGAGACTCGTGCAAGCGCACACGGTCACAAGTAACTCAGGGACTTGTTGCTTTTCAAAATCAAGTAATGCAGTGAAATGGTTCAAATATGCAATTGTGATTTAGGAAGAAAATAATCGTGAAATGTTGTTGTTTGGGGTTTTAACTATCAAGCAATTTAATGAAACTCAATCTCCTTGTCTCCTACCTTAGTTTTGATGCAAAACATGGAAAACACACTATGTTGGGAAAATGCACCAGACGCAATTCCTGACTTTTCTTGGGATTTGAGTTTTACTCTTTCACTACCGCTTTTGGTTGCTGTAGAGGCTAGGGTAACCTACAATCATATTCCTATGTGTGATTACAATCCTAGAGAATATCTACCAACTCATTTGCATTATGGGTCAGAGGGCCTATGCCTAGGACCATGTTTTATGCGCTTATTCCTAAGTCACATCCCATATTGGTTTCCTATTATTTTACCTAACTCACCTTTCCCAAGGTTGGACTTTCGTGTATAAATCAAGTTCCCACTGGCCAAATGGAAAAAAAACGTAAAGAGAAGTTTTTAGAAACCAACCCAAAAAAGTGTCAGGCGCAATCTGGCCAAAATCCCGAGCGTGTTGAAAATCAAATCATTTGACTAAGACATTCCACAAGGAGGTTGATAACTAATTTAGAACATAATTAAATGAAAGTAAATGCACGAAAACAATAAGAAAGTATTTTTCATTGAATTTAAATGAATAAATAAGCCGTACAAGGAGTTCTAGCTTGACCCTCTTCTCTCTTGAGCGTGAGGGGAGTTGAAACTCGCTAAAGAACTTTAAAATAACAAAATGAACAAAGAACGAAAGTAAGAAACTGAATTAAAAGCACTACGAAAGGTAAAAGAGTGAAAAACAAAGAAATGAACAACTAGAACATGAACATAAACCCTAAAAACGTGTTCTACAACTAGAGAGCATCTAAAAGAAGATGAAATGAAGCTTGGAAGGAATGATTTGCTGAGGGATGRATGACTTCCTTTTATAGCACCATAGGTTGGTTGAAACTCCCCTCCATTTTAGGTGGAAAAGGATTGAGATTCACCTAACCACCTCACTTGGACTTGGACTCACGGTTTTGAACATGTGGGAAATGTCCTACTTGCCCTTCATTAATCAAAAAACAGAATTCTGTTATTTTCTTCCAACTTTGACCGTATTTATCTCATATTTTTCCTAAAGTACCATAGTTTGAMTTTTATGCAAAAATAATCTATGTATATTCTACTTTAAGAATATGTGGTCCTTTTTGGCAAATAATAATGGGAAATGGGTCAAAAACGTGGTCAAACAGGGCTACCGACACATGTTTMTGCAGTAAAAAGTCAACCCTAACACACCCCCAAACTTAGCCATTTGCTTGTCCTCAAGCAAAAACAACAACAACAAATCTAAAACGCACATCTTCCTATATTCTCACAAAATGAATGTCCAATCGGTGGTTCACAACTGAAGGAATTATCGTCTGCTGAGTTGCGAATGGCGCATTAGTATGTTCTATCCAATTGTGAAGCGGTTGATCCATATAGATGGTATGAACTTTTGTACTCAAGTTGGATAAATGTATTTAAAAGATGATTTATTATTGATATCGTATCACAGAGAAAACGAATTATAGTTACAACGAGAACACAATGGTAATTTAGCCAGGTTGCATGAAGTACTATTTCCAGAATGGTTCAAAAGAAAAGTGAGTTTTACTATATGAAAATTTTCTATAGGAACTATTTAGTACGGTTCACTATTTCTTTGACTTTTGTTCTGGTAAAATATGTCTGTAGATGAGATCCTAACCTTCTTCAAACTCGGATGCTGTTGTACATGAATTGAATACACTAACATGTGGTCTTGATATTCGAATTCGTTCGTATAATGGGTGTATTACGAATGAAGTTCGATTTAACTCGATAGATTGGGATGATCGATGCACAACACAAAATAGTGGAGTCTGTGTTATGGGTGGACATAACACCGAGTTATCTGATTTTTACGATGTCATTAAAGAAGTTATCGAATTGAGCTACATTAATAGAAAACGAGTTCTATTATTCAGGTGTGATTAGTATGGTACGAATTCCAAGAAGAATCAGATTCGTCAAGACCATAATTTTACGAGCATAGACACACGTTATTTGTGATATAAGGACGAACCATTTATACTTGTTTCCCAAGCACAACAAGTATTTTATGTTGAAGATCTCAAGTTAGGTAGTGTATGGAAAGTAGTTCAAAAGGTTGAACATAGACATTTATGGGATGTGCCTGAGGTAGAAGAAGTTAACTTACAAGAACAAGTTATAAATCAGTGTGAAGTTGAAGAAGTGGATCTCGAAACACATAAATTTCATAGAGATGATATAGAACCGATTGTAATTTCTGACAATAATGATAGTCTCGAGATAGTATTAGATTTTGATGAGAAAATAGACGAAGACATATTTGAGGAGGAAGAAGATGAAGATGAGGAAGAATGGGAAGATGATAAAACATCATCAAAAGAAGACGAGGATGAAGAAAGCGATTGATTGGTATATGAAAGATCATTTTAATATTATGCAATATAATTGTGATAAAGTAGTATGAGTGTGATAATTTTTGTTTTAAATTTGGCAGGAAAAATGTCTTCAGATAGCGATGCTGATGGAGAACCAAGAGTTCGTAGAGAATCGCGAGGAATTGTATTAGATAAGTTGATTGCTGCAAATGAAGGTAATCCGATACCAATTTCATGGATTGCAAAAGCAGGCAAACCTGTTGGGTATCTAGCCAGTCTATTCAACAGCGAAATTGGTCGTTTGACAGGTTGAAATGTTCCTTTAGAAATACAGAAGAAAAAGGACATCTCAGACAATGTTTATAATGAAATTATTCAACATTTGTCGGTAAGATAATAAAAATAACATTAATCTATTTATCGTATAGTTGTTTAACATGGATGTGATATTTCCTTAATTTTATTTGTTTACATGTATAGAATAAATTTGAGGTCGATGTCACTATTTTTCATCATGTGGATTATATCAAGTATGAGACAGGGATGCGCTTCAAAGACTATCGGTGCCTTTTACATAGGTACTATCGTGGATTTGAAGATCCAACATTGGCTCGACGATGCCCATATGGAAGAATTGAACAGAATGATTCGGACATGTTATGTAATAAATAAGAGACTATTGCATGGAAGGTAACTAATAATTGAATATTATTATTACTCATGTATAGAATTAATGATATATCTTGTTTCTGTAGGCAAAATTAGCGAAAAACAGCAAGTAGAAGTAAACTCTCATTTAATCATCGGGCTGGACCGAAATCATTTCTCTCGCATCGGGAAGATAAGGTATGAACTTGTGATTTGTAGTAGTATGTTATATGTTTTGCCTCTCATTATTGTTAATAATCTGATGCTATAGAAAAAAGAAGATGGGACATATTTGAGCCCCTTTGAGCTTTTTTACGCGACACGTTGTCATCCGACAAAGGCTTGGACCAACGAAGCTGCTCAAACTTCATATGTAAGTACTAATCTGATGATATACGCTCTCACATTGGAGGCCAGAGTTGCAAGAAATGAAGAATTATTACGAAGCCAACGAGAGGAATTATTAGAGGCACAACGTTTGCAGGTTGAACAACAAGCAAGGTCAACACAAGACTTACTTTATATGCAACGACAGGAATATGAAAGAAGATTTAGCCAGATGGAAGAAATTCTCAATAGCTTTAGAAGAGGAGGAAGTTCATCGTTGAGCAAGGTACGAACAATTTGAATTTCTTTGTGTTTGACTTTTATGTGTTTGATA
>NW_019104920.1:0-25744 GCF_001995035.1 Momordica charantia | reverse complement strand
AATATGAAGTTTGTTATATAGTTGTTGAGATGAGGGAGCTTTTGAATGAGAATTGAATTTTGTTGGAGTTTAAACTCTTGGATGTATTTGATGTATAGTTGAAGTATGAAAGATATGAAGGTGGTTTATGTTTATGTTTATTGTTGGAGCTTGAAACTTGTGAATATGAAATTTGTTATATAGGGGAGGAGGAGTTTAAACTTTTGGATGTGTGTGATGTTTTATTGTTAAAGTTTGAAAATTGTGAATGTGGCTTATGTTTATTGTTGGAGCTTGAAACTTATGAATATAAAGTTTGTTATATAATTGTTAGAATGTTATTAAGTTTGTTGTTGGAGCTTGAATATAGATGTGTGTTCATGGATGTGTTTGTGTGTAGTTTGTTATATTATATATTATCATTTTGATTTTGGATGTATTTTTAAGGTCAAACACATTAATCACATGAAATTATTTGTGCAGGATTGAAACATGTCGGTAAACTTGTTAGGATTCGAAGATTCGATAAACTTGTCACTGTTATTATATTAGATCAATGTGAAAAAGACTTATATTTTGACACATGACATATGTTTGGCTTTTCAAATTTGGATATTTTGTATTTCCACTATGTTTAATTATAAAGTTTAGTGTGATTTATTGTTTCTATATTATCATTTATCATATTTTTTATAATTGTAGGAAATATAGCAATACTAAGTAGTTAATATTGAAGTTTAGTTTTTATTTAGCGACGAAATAATGAAATCGTCGCCGTATTTAACGACGAATCGCATAATGTCACCATAAGAAAGAAAAAAACGTACAAGTAAAAAACAATATATAAACAACGACGAAAATATAGCGTCACAATAGCATGGCAGCGACGAAAATAAATTATCTAAAAATCAGCTACGAAAATCAATTTCGTCGCTAGTGCCAGCGACGAAAATCGTTTTTGTCGCTAGTAGCAACGACGAAACCATTTTCGTCGCTACGTGCAATGACGAAATATTTCGTCGCTGAAACCCATTTTCCTTCTAGTACCTTGAGCAGATAGAATACTCACTATGCTTGAGGCCGGAAACACTCCATGAGTTTGATGACCAATCAAACAAGCATGCTCCGAGGGGTCAAATACGAAAGTCTAAGTTCAACCACACAAAGTGATTCGATATTTGGGAGGGTTTTACACACGGCAAAGGGATAAAAACACAATCGATTTTATTCAATTCGAAAGCTCTAAGATGTCTCAACAATGAAAGGGTACACGCCTATATATAGGCCAAGGCTCTTGGGCTTTTAAAGAAAATAAAAAAATTAAAAAGGAAATTAAAAATGATAAATTCCTAAAATGTCTAAAACTTGCCTAAAGATGAATTTTACAAATGATAAATAAAACAATTAAATCAAAGATAAAATCCACTAAAAATAATCCCAAATGAAAAGGACATCTATTCCTTAAATGGGAGGAATGGGCAGTGAGGCAAGGCTGGCGCGCGCGGGAGGGCGAGGCTGGCACGAGGCGTGCATGTATGGGCAGCAATCAGGAGCGCTGGGCGCTGGCGATGGGCGACAGGGCGCTGACGGGTATGTGGTGCGCGCGGACATGGGCGCTAAGGGTGTTGATGGGCGTGCGGCGCGCGCGGGCATGGGCGCTTGAGTGTGCAGGGTTGCTAGTGTGTGGGTGCGGGCGACAGGCTATGGTGTGCAACCAAGATGTGTATAAGAGACAGCCCTTTTTACTCTTGATGGTGTCTGCTCGGTAGAATCGATATCCTCTTCATTGGCCTCCTCAAGTGGCTCTTTCGCCTCTCTTTGCACCCTAGCCCTCTTGGCTTTTTTAGATGGACCGGCCTCGGCTTCTTTTTGAGCAGCCAAACATGCTACAGCGGCGCGGGTCCTTGGCCTAGAAATTGCGCCTGGTGCNCTTGTCCTTGAAGTGGGGCCACTCGCTTGGCTTATCTTCTTCTCCATGCTTCCTCTTGACCCTAATGGGTTCCTCATTGGGTTTCAAAATGGTCAAAATTTGTTGATGTGTCAAATGAAGTCTCCTTCGTTTAGAAGGTCTTTCCTCAAGCTCTTCTTCATTGTTGGTGTAGGTGTCATCTTGAAGTGTCGGGCCAAATATGATCACATCACAGAACATTTCAAACTTGGTTCAAATCATATTTCAAACTACTATTAATTGTTTTGTAGATTAGGCTAACTACTCTCATACGTCTATGGGCGAATCCTAAGTAAAAACAATCAACCAATTGTTTTATGGGCAATAGTTCCTATGTCTAGGATCTTACTTATGTTGAGATTGATGTCCTAAACCCTCGTAATTTATCAATTAAATAATTTTATTATTTTCCATTTGTAATATGTATTATCCATCTTATTAAAATCTAAGGTTAATAATGTAAACTTAAACAATACGTAGTTGACATGCGGAAGATTATATTCAAGTAGTACCATAAAGAGTTTACAATATATGAATAAAGTTCGGTGCCTTATTTTGGTAACATTGTTGATACGACCCAATATGTAAAATTTACAAACGATTTAATCCTAATCGTTGTGGAGACATGCGAGTGAGGACATCATATACAATGAGTTTGTATAAGACTGGACTAGGATGTGTCTTGTATTTTCTTATAAGGCCATTATAGAGATTGCAAACACATCAATATAATGATTATATAATCATTTAATCTTAATACTGAGTGTGTTATATGCTAATGTGAGTGTGTTCTTTGATTCGCATGGGTGAGGGTAACGAGAGTGTTCGTCCAAAAAGCCTATTGTTTTTGTAATATATTCAGTTTGGAGCGGGAAATATTTATACATAAGATGGAATTCACAACCACTCAATATGGAAAGTGTAAACTGTGTACTTCTCCCTATCGAAAGAGTAATAAGTGATTCCTTTATAGTGCTAGTTCAGGTCTTGGATAACAGGGTACCCGCCTTCTTAATATCAAAGAAAGGATTAACCCATGATGAGATATCGTGGAAGGCTATCCATTAGAGAAACAGTGGAACTTTAAGAGCAATAGATGAGACTATGGGCAAAATGGTAATTTCATCCAACTGGGACCATGAATCATTTGGTGAAGGATAAGATGAGCGGTAATGATTATATCCGTGAACATAATTCATCTACGGTGCATGAGAGTGCAAACCTTAGTCTTTAGTGGAATCACATTGGGTTAATGGTAAACTTGGTTAATTAATGAGTTTATCAATTATTGACCATTGGAGATCGGGTCCATAAGGTCTCCTACTAGCTTGCTGACCTTTGCAGCAAACAATAAGTTGGAGAAAATTAAATAATGTTCAGTATTTAATTTAGAATTAAAATGTTTAATTTGGCTTTTAATAATAAATTGAATTTATTTTTAATTTGATGTGATATGACTTAGTTGGTTTCATGGAAGGTTCATGGATTGAAACCATAAGATGGGAGCCAATACATTAATTAAGAAAATTTAAAATATTTTTTAATTGTCATAAGTAATTAGAGAATAATTAGCCTATTATGGTTTTGCCCCAAGTCTATATAAGGAGACGTTTAGGTAAAACTCTAGGGCATGAAAAAGTAAGCTCTTTCTGATTCCTTAGTAGCCACCATGAAGGAAGAATTGTTTTTCCTCGTTTCTCCCAAAAGGTACCCACACATTAGTTCGTTGTAGATTGAGGATAGCTGGGAAGATCTAGTAGAGTCCATCATCTAACGCTACAAAGGTAAGAGGTTCGATCCTCGTTGTTTTTCGAAAATATTTTTAATTAAAGTTACCATCAAGATTCGCCAAATCGATTTATAATGCCAGCTTCCACTGTGCCTGGCGTTCCGATCCGTTCCGAGTTCCACCAACTTAAGCAGTTTATTTCTAAAGTCAGTTACCACACTAACTTCATGAGATCCATTTTATCCCTTAATTCAATCAGAGTTAAGCAAGAGAGCACTGAGTGCATTGCTACCTTAACACAGTTGTGTCTGTTTTAGACTGTTAACTAAGGTATTTCACATTAGGGTTGGAAAGTAATTTAGCTCATGATTGAAAGACGAAGAACACTACAAAATGAAGAATTAAAATAAAAGCCATTGAATTTAGAGGTAAATATGTTCACATATGACTTGAAATAACAAGAAATAAATGCTGGAAATCATGATTATAGAAAAGGATTACAAGACTTTACATAATCCTAGCTTAACCCTTTCTCTTCTGAGCTTAAGGGGAGTATATACTTTCAAGAAGTCTACTTTCACTCACTGACGTATTCTTATAAATAGGTTTGGCAAAACTGCTTCTCTTCCTCTCTTTGTAATTGGCTAATGGAGTACAAGGGCAATAAAACTAACTCTCGTCTAACTATTTCTAAAATAAAATGGACAGAGATGAATTCTAAAACTAACAGAAAGAATGTCATCTTCCTCTTCCACTCCGCTAGTATTTATAGAGCTCAAATAGACATCGCACAGTAGAAGAAAATTGAGGGGTCTAACTATTAAATTCAAGGGTTTTGACTTGGCTAATAGACCATCGAACCTCCGTGACTGACTTAGTTCCAAAATCTGCAGTTTGACTTCATCAAAATGTCCTTGTAAGCTGCATTTTAAGGATTCTAAAGAAGTGACCAAGCGTTCGGCGTACTACAGGTGCTTTGTTTTGTTTTTCCACCAAAAGTTTAAGTTTTTGTTTAGAATTTCAGCAGAGCATGATGGATTACTAATTATGCAAAGTATAAGATATGCAAAAGTGCATATTAACAATTTTAACTATTGGACATCATGAACAATTATGCACAACTAAGATTCCAAATAGTATGAATTAGAAACATTTTAATCCTTGAAACCAAGTGTTATCGGTCAACATATGCTCTTCAAGTCTGAGCGTCAGATTCGATGGTGTTTGAAGATGAAAATTGTTACGCCATGTGGAGGACGTAGATGCATACACATAGACACGCCTGGATTTTAGGTCTGCCTTGAACCTACCGAGGTGGAAGACTTAAACAGATGTTGACTGCATCCATCACCCAAGTGTCCGACCTGCTACTAGGTTCAGCCCAATATTTGGGACATGTCTGACTAGATGTCCAACATGGATAACCGCCTATTGGAAGGCTTGTCAGATCCCTAACCTATAAATAGAGGGCACAATTTCTAGTACCAGGTATCGAATTCTATCTCGAACTTCATATTTAGTATGAGCTACTTACTGACTTAAGCGTCAGAGAGTTTGCCCTTTTGTGTAGGTCATCCCCCATCGAGGCGAGTCAACTCTCCCATGTGGTCAACCTTGACCAGGTGAGACCTCGATCAGTTTTTGCATAAACATTTGGCGCCGTCTATGGGAAAGCGACATCTGAAGTCATTCCTACTTCCGAGAACTAAGATGGTACATCCAGTTCTTTCCACTGGTTCGAGCCATCCTAGTCGCTATAATGATAATGGCGACCTCGACCTCCAGTGCGAGGTGAATTCAAAGAATGTGGAAGACCAACTGTAGGAAGACCGAGTGGGCGATCCCCGTGCAGGTCAACCTGCAACGCTCATCCACTGCTTCCTCCTGCTCATCCACGTTAGAGTAGAATTACCCACCGAGCATGAGGAGGAAAATCCAATAAGACTACCCGGAAGTCTTCCCGTCAAGTGGATCCTGACGTTCTTGCTGCGGATGTCATGCGAACGAGAGTTTAGATGATGGAGGAGTCTTACAATAACCTCCTACAAGCCAAGATAAATGGTTCTCACTCTCGGAACCAAAAGGAGGACAAGGAATGACCTTTTCAGGCTGACGCCCATGACGACAATCAGAACTCGGCTGATAACAACCCTGTTGATGATGGTGCCAACTACAGTCGCTAGGAGGGCGACATGCGGAAGTATCTCGCAGACAAGAAGGGGAAGAACTCCGCCTTGGGGGCGTGGACGTCTCCCTGAGTTGCTTGCAGAAAATTCCAAATGACAAAGCTCAATCCCAATTCACTTCGGTTGCGCTTCAAGGAGTGATTACAAGGGAAGAGTTCAACCTGATGAAAAGGAGGTTGATGCTCAAGTCGAGGCTTTGAAGAAGAAGTGCGAGAAGAAGGACAATTTGTTCGATTCACCTCGGACATTCTAAAAGCACCGATTCAGACCAAGTTCAAGACACCCACCATGAAGCCATATGACGGGTCTAAGGACCCAAAAGACTACGTTGAGGTCCTTGAGGGCCTCATGGATTTTTAGGCTGCAACTAATGCGACTAAGTGCTGAGCATTCTAGATTGCATTAACAGGGAGCGCTCGCTCTGGTACAAAAGGTTGCTTGCTAGATCGATCTCGACCTATAGTCTGTTGAGGAAAGAATTCATTAGCTAATTCTCTTTTCGGCATTATAACAAGAAGACGGCAACCCATCTTGCTACCATTAGGCAAAAGGAAGGCAAGACACTGCGAGAATATGTGACTAGGTTCAAAGAAGAACAACTAAAGGTCACTCATTGCCCGGACGACTCTGTCGTCCTAAACAGGTTCGTCTCCAGGTCACCCGATAAGTGCTTGCGTTTCTTCAGAATCTTGCGCAAGAAAGGACTGTTCGAGTGGACTTCAGAATACCAGGAAGCATTTGAACAACTCAAAGCTTACCTCTACTCTGCCCCATTGTTAACCAAATCAGTGCCTGGTGACAAGCTGCAATTGTACCTTGTCGTGTTTACAGCTCGTCCCTCATCAGGAAGGACAGTGAGCGCTAGAAACTGGCCCTCGCCATGGTGGTAGCTGCATGGTGTCTCAGACCTTACTTCCAAGCTTATCAGTAACAGTGTTCACTAACCTTCCGCTAAGGCAAGTCTTCTACAAGCTTGAAACCTCAAGCCGATTAATGAAATGGGTGGTGGAGCTAAGTGAGTACGATATCTTGTTCGAACCATGAACATCTATGAAGGGCCAAGTAATGGTTAACTTCATAACTGAGCTCATGCCCCCAGTGACGTCGGACCCGGATGGTGATCATACGTGGACCATGTACGTCAATGGTTCATCTAACGACATAGGATGTGCGAAACACGTGCTCCTGCTCGCACGAGATGGCATGCTTTTTTAGTATGCCTTGCGCTTCAACTTTTGTACCTCCAATAATGAGCCGAGTATGAAGTGTTATTGGCTAGACTGCGAATGGACAAGGGACTTGGAGCTTGTAATATCCAGGTATACAATGATTCACAACTTATACTGAATCAAATCACGGAAGAATACTAGGCAGTGGATTCGCGTATGGAGACATACCTTAGCAAGGTTCGAGCACACCTTGCTCAGTTCAAGAACTACAGTATCAATCAAATACCGAGGTCTGAGAACTCAAATACAGATGCTTTGGCTAAAGTGGCCTCTGTGTATGAGACTGACTTGGCTAGGTCAGTTCCAGTTGAAATACTTGACACGCCGTCAATTTTGGATCCATACATGATGGAGATCGATTCTCAGCCTCATCTTGGATGGATTCGATTATAGAATATCTTTCAGGCAGCATTTCTATGAATACAAAAGAAGCAAAGAAACTCGATCATAAAGCAGCTCGGTTTATACTCCGAGATGTAAACTTGTACAAACAAATATTCTTCCTACCACTTTTGACTACCTAGCCTCGGAGGATGCAGACTATGTCTTTAGAGAAATTCATGAGGGTGTGTGCAGGAATCACACAGGAGCCAGGTCACTAGCAGCTAAAGTAATTTGACAAGGCTACTACTTGTCGACCTTAGATAGGGATGCACAGCAGTTTGTAAAGACGTGCGACAACTGCCAGCGTTTCGCTAATATCATCCACCAACTGCCGAGCTGCTAACCCCCATTACTGTCCTTTGGTCGTTTGCTCAATGAGGGATTGATTTGATCAGACCCTTCACTTCGGTCAAGGACAGGCCAAGTTGTAGTGGTGGCAGTAGATTACTTCATCAAGTGGGCTGAGGCCGAGCCACTCACAACCATAACCGACGCAAAGGTTACAGTCTTCATATGGATAAACATTATATGTCGCTTTGATATCCCAAAGGCCATTGTGACTGAGAATGACAGGCAATTTGACAACGCCAAATTCAAGGAATTTTGCACCAAGCTCAACATCAGTCATCTTAGCTCGATCCCAGCTCATCCTAAGGTCGATGGGCAAGTTGAGGCGATAAACAAAATTATCAAGTGCGGCCTCAAGTTGCGACTTGATGCCAGGAAAAGAAGATCGAACGAGGAGCTCTCTAAAGTCCTGTGATTGTACCACACCACCCCACGATAGTCCATAGGAGAAACCCCATTCTACTTAGCCTTTGGTTCTGAGGCCGTGGTGGTTGAAATTGGGATGCTGAGGGAGAGAATTGATTATTTTTATCAACTCAAGAATGACGAGGAATTGCTCCTCAATCTCGACCTGTTATGTGAGAAAAGAGAAGTGTCACAGCTCAGTCTAGCAGAGTACCAAAACAGGATGGCAATGTATTATAACGCACGAGTCCAACCTTGAAGCTTTCAGGTCGGACACCTGGTCCTCAAGAAAGTTCAACAACATGTTGATGTCCTAGATCCAATGTGGGAAGATCCTTACGAAGTAAAAGGCATTGTGCGCCTAGACACGTGTAAGTTAGCCGACCTGGAAAGGAACATACTCCCACATCTATGGAACGCAGAACACCTAACACGTTATTACCCTTGAATTGTAAAATAGTTCAAATCATTGGACTTGTATAAATATTAAGGGAATAATAATAAGGAGTGCCACATGCGATTTGATTCCATGTCTTCTTTTATTACGAGTTAGACCTATAATCAAATGGGGGCCACCTACTATAAGTCCGGGGGTATGAGGTACGACGTGAATATCTACACTCTAACTCCAAACAAGGTGCGAGGTGCGATGTGAGTAAAATTGCACTTTTGACATCCAAATAAGGTGCAAGATGCGATGTGAATAAAGTCACACTTTCGACATCTAAACAAGGTGTAAGGTGCGATGTGAATAAAGTTGCACTTTCGACATCTAAACAAGGTGTAAGGTACGACGTGAATAAAGTTGCACTTTCGACATCCAAATAAGGTGTGAGGTGCGATGTGAATAGAGTTGCACTTTCGACATCCAAACAAGGTGTGAGGTGCGATGTGAATAAAATTGCAATTTTGACATATTTTTACTCCAAGTTAATATTAAAGCACTTTCAACATCTGTTTTACTCCAAGCTAAAGTTAAGCTAAAGTAAGGCAACAGACATGCAACAAAAGTAAAGAATACTCGGAGCAAAAAAAAAAAGAAGAAAAATAGGAGAGAGAAATATTAATTCATTAAGTCGAAGGATTAGGGTATATATGTCTCAGCCCTCCAAAGTTTACAACAAAAAAGGGAAGATAGCAAATACAATTGAAGCAAGAATGGGAGGGAGAAGTGGCCAACGTCAAGGCTTTAGAGGTGCGAACCAAGCTCCCCTTGAGAAGCCAGCAGGTCGGCCTCTTGCGAGTCTTGCGTCATCCCTGAAGGGATGTGATTCCCGGAGCGGAAGCGGATTTTCGTTTCTGATTTTTATGACAAAAACCGAAATTGAAACAAGAAAAATACAGGGGAAACTTTACCTTTGAATAACGTTTCTTCAACGAGTTTCCCTCGAACACCACCACTATGTCTTCCTCGCTATCCTTTTGGGTCTCGGGATCGTGCTGGTGGGAGCAATCCTTTGGAATGGGAGGGAGAGATTAAGAGAATTTTTCTTTTTTTTTTTTAGAGATCTGGGAGTTTTTTTTTCTGTTCTGTGAAACCTTCTGTCTAATTCTCCAACACTTGGAGAAGAAGAAGAAGGGTGACTTGGGGTAACTCCCCAGGTCACAAAACCTCCCACTCCCCTGCAATTTTGCAGGGGAGTTAATATTAATAATATTAATATTAATATTAATATATATATATAATATATATAATAATAATTAATATATATATATATATAATTAATTAATCAAATTAATTAATATAATTAATTATTAATCCAATTAATAATTAATAAATATATATATACATAAATAATTAACACTTAATTATTTATTATAAAATTAGAATCATATTCTAAAACATTTCTCTCGTATAACCTATAGTTTTAATGTACATCTTATGCACATTATTTTTAACCTATAGTTTTAATATGAATCTTATTCATATTAATTTTATTTGAATCTCATTCAAATAATATCTCTCATGATATTTAGTTTTAATTTACAATTAACTATATATTATAATGTATCAATATACATATAATCCCTTAAGTAATTTGAACAATTCAAATTCTTCCAAAAACTTGATCCTCGTTTCACCCGTTATGAGCTAGCAAGGGGACCTAATGGACCTACAAATCCGAAGCTCCAACGATGCAAGATTAATCGGTCAAACTCATTGACCGAGTTAATCTAGATTCGTTAACTACGGGTCATTCCAGTAAAGACCCACAGTTGCACTCTTCTCACTGCAGAATGTTTTCGTGTCCATGAATATATGACCATTAATGACGAGTCAATCCTTCACGAGTGTTCGTAACTCAAATTGGGTCAAATTACCGTTTTACCCCTGAGTTACATCTTACTCCTTAAACACCACTGCTCCTCTAATGAACAACCCGGTTATGGTCCAATCAATAACCGGAAGTCCCTTTCGGCCAATGAGAGCGTGGGGCTCCTTGTTCAAGTCCCGGAGTTAGCATTTAAGGGAACACTCATCTACTCCCCTAAAGTCGGGGAGGTGTGAATTCCATCTTGTGAAGTTATGTTCCCAGCTCCCCACTCGGTCTCGTCACCAAAATGGTAGGAATGTTGAGTCGGCGACTCGGGCCACTCTCACCCATACAGATCAAATGACAAGCCCTCACGGGCAGGAGTCCATAACTCACTCAGGATTGAGAATGAGTTGCCTGGTCATCCTAAGAAATAGCAATCTTTTAGTTAACGGTGTTACACCTAAAGATTGCCTATTTCGCGGTTCGGTCTTATACAAACACATTGTACAGGATACCCCCACTCGCATGTCTCCACACGAACGGCGTGGATCGAGTCGTCTGTAACCTTTACAGAGTGGGCCGTATCCATAGTGTTGCCAGGATAAGGTACCCAGCCTTATCCATATATTATAGACCCTTTAGGTTATTCACGGGATATTATACATTCATATATCAGGGGTATATCAAATATATACCCCATATATCAACTATATACCCAGTATATATACGGTCCTGATTACATCAAAAATAACCTTGGATGTTTAGTTTATTGAATTTTGGACAATGCAAAGCTATGATTCAACAACAAATTTATTGAATAAAACTTTATTAAATAGACATTTGTTTTTACAAAATACAAACTACGAGTTTAGGGCAACACACCCAACAATCCCACCATCATCTTCCTCGTCACCTTGCTCCTAGTCAAGGTCCATTAGATATGTATCCACCAAGTCTTGTGGGCCAGGGGTATCGTTCGGACCGAAGGCCCATTTCTCGGTATACTTTAACTTGATAGACCTAAGGTCATGGTCAGGAGCTACATCTTTGATCCAGTTAGCCACGAACTTGAAGCCAGCATCACTAAAGTCCTTTGCAAAGCCCTCAAAATCAGGGTGGGCTCGGAAGGCTTCCTCAAGAAACACCCTGTAGTTTAGCCTAGCCTTCCTCACTTCGATGTCGGCCTTCACGCTCGTGTCCTCATTAGTCAGAGCATCGTTGCACCTCATGAGCTCCATATTCTCGACCTCCAACCCCTTCACCACAATGTTGCTTCTCCATATGAGCTTCATATTATGCTCGGCCTCTTGCTCAACTTTCTCGAGCCTCGACTTGGTGGCCTCCAGCTCTGCCTTGACCTCCCCCAATTTCCCTTCAGCAGTAGCCGCGGTCTCCAAAGTTTATAGTGGATGCCTCACGCTTTTTCTTGGTCAGACAATCTCGGCCGTTTAGCTCAGCCTTCATCAGGATCGCGGCATGGCAGGCCGCAGCGTGAGCCTGCAAGAAAAAGAGAATGAAGACGTTAGTTAAAGAAAATAATCTAAAAATGTCAACAAAGAGAATGGCAGTGTAGTCAATGATTCGCTGAATGGCTGATCCGAGGGCGCTGATGAACTTGGATATGCGCCTCAAAGATCGAGAGTAGCTGACGGTCCCTATTTGCTCTACCTTCTCTCTGATCCTTGCGCTTTAAAGTTCAATCTGGAACCTTATCTTAATGTCTGAGGTACCCCTCATCCTAGCTTCAGGATTATCGGTCATATCAATGATCCCCTCGCACCTTTGCTCGGACGCAGTACCATCGGAAGAAGTCATTCTCTTCTTCTTCTAGGTTTTCTTAGAAGGATACCTCTCGAGGATAGTTCGGAGAGGGGAGACATCTAGCGCCTCATTAGAACGAGTGTGCACCCCCTTGGCCCCAGGAAACACCACTTGGGCACTCTCCAGGCCAACCACGACCTCAAGAGTTGCACCAACCTTCGACTGCTTAGCATCATCGGGATGCTTGCGCTTCACGGCGTTAGCAAATTTGTACACCATGTGTTGGGTTGACTTTTTACTGTAGAAACATGTGTCGATAAGCTTGTTTGACCACTTTTTTTACTCCTTTCCCATCATTATTTGCCAAAAAAGACCACATATTCTTAAAGTAGAACATGCATAGATTATTTATGCATAAAAGTCAAACTATGGTACTTTAGGAAAAATATGAGAAAAATGCGGTCAAAGTTGGAAGAAAATAACATAAATCTGTTTTTGCATAATTGCGCCCGGCGCATTTTTGGAGAATAAAATGGCAAAACGCACATTTTGATTAATGAAGGGCAAGGAGGATATTTTCCACATGTTCAAAACCGTGAGTCCAAGTCCAAGTGAGGTGGTTAAGTGAATCTCAACCCATTTCCACCTAAAATGGAGGGGAGTTTCAACCAACCTATGGGGTTATAAAAGGAAGTCATCCCTCGAGCAAAAATTAATCCCTTCCAAACTTCATTTAATCTTCTTTTAGTTGCTCTCTAGTTGTAGAACACGCTTTTTAGGATTTATGTTTATGTTCTAGTTGTTCATTTCGTTGTTTTTCACACTTTTACCTTTTGTATTGCTTTTAATTCAAGTTCTTACTTTCGTTCTTTGTTCATTCTATTCTTTTAAAGTTTTTTAGCGAGTTTCAACTCCCCTCACGCTCGAGAGAGAACAGGGTCAAGCTAGAACTCATTGTACTGCTTATTTATTCATTTAAACTCAATGAAAAATACTTTCTTTATGTTTTCGTGCATTTACTTTCCTTTAATTATGTTCTAAATTAGTAATCAATCTCTTTCTATGTGGATTGCCTTAGTCAAAATCATTTGATTTTGAACACGCTTGGGATTTTGGCCAGATTGCGCCTGACACTTTTTTGGGTTGGCTTCTAAAAGCTTCTCTTTACATATTTTTTTACAATCGGCCGGTGTAAACTTGATTTATACACCAAAGCTCAACCTTGGGAAAGGTGAGTTAGGTAAAATAATAGGAAATCAATATGGGATGTGACTTAGGTATAAGCGCATAAAACATGGTCCTAAACATCGGCCTTCTGACCCATAATACAAGTGAGTTGGTAGATATTCTCTAGGATCGTAATCACACATCGGCATATGATTGTAGGTTATCCTAGCCTCTGCAGTAACCAAAAGCGGTAGTGAAAGAGTAGAACTCAAATCTCAATAAAAGTCAGGAATTGCGCCTAGCGCAATTTCCCCAACATAGTGTGTTTTCCATGTTTTGCATCAAGATTAAGGTAGGAAGCAAAGAGGTTGAGTTTTATTAAATTGCTTGTTATTTCAAACCCTAAACAACAACATTTCATCACATTTTCTTTCCAAAATCACAATTGCATATTTGAACCATTTCACGGCATTACTTGATTTTGAAAAGCAACAAGTCCTTGAGAATTCGACCTTGGATTACTTCAGAGTATTACTTGTGGCCGTGTCGCTTGCACGAGTCTCTAATCTTTTGAAGGTAGAGAAAGTCTCAACACTATGGCTGCGTAAAATGGACACAGTGAGAATCCAAATAGAATGCACAAGAGTTAAGGAAGTACCGAGTTTGACCTACCTAGTTCAGAGTTAGGACGTTGGGCTTCTAGAGGAAATAACATGCTATTATAGTCGGGCAATCCTAACGCAAACAAGAGTTTGTCAGTCAGTAGGGTTCGTACCTGCTTGCCTCCCTTGAACTGATCCTTGAAGTACTTCAAGAAGTCAAATGTTTGTTGGGTCAAGTCGAGAACTGGCTTAATCTTAACTGCAAAATAAAGGCAAAGTTGGGAACTTATGGGGGACGTCATAGAAAGGCTGGTTATGCTCGTTCTTGGCAAGTCAGTCTCCAAAGGCATAGAACCATTTGCCTTTCCACCTTGTTATATATGTTGGGCCCTTAACTATACCCCCAGCACCCTTCCTTGTGCACAAATAGAAACGTCAAGGTTTTCTTGGAACTCGTTTCACTTTAAAACAGGCCAAAATCTGCTCGGTATTGAATAGTTTGGTACCTTTTGTCTCTCGGCACCTAAGCCACCATAAGATCGCCAACCGAAATACAACACCCCACCCATTGGGGGCGATCTAGGATGGCCCGAGACCTATTCTATGGAGGAATTCTTGAGCGAAGGGGTGAAGAGGAAGTCTGAGTCCGTACTCAAACATCTTCAGATACATCGCAACATACCCCTCTTGAAGGTTGTTCACTGTTTCTCCTTCCACCAGAAGGCATAGGTCGATGGAATCAGGAATGTTATAGCACCTAAGAAGGGGACCCAAGTAGTTCTCAGGCATTTGGGAAGGAAACTCGTTCCCCTATTCCAAGGTCGAAGCATCACTACTGTTGCCTTCGTCCTTGGAGAACCTAAAATTTTCTATCGCTTCCAATTCTTTGTATAGTTTATTTACTAAGTCCTCACTGAAACTAACTCTCTAAGGGGACGAGGTGTTTGGGTTCCAACCAGACTCGATGAATGAACCACTACTGCTAGAGCTAGACATCGCAACAAAATAAAAAGAGAGAGGTTTTGAAGGAAAGAGACTAACCTAGAGTGATGTTTAAAGACCAATAGAAACTTTTCTACCAGGTCGACCTCGAATCTGACCGAGAGGGGGCTAATGTTTGGGATAAAAATCGTTATGCCATGTGGAGGACGTAGATGCGTACACCTAGAAGCGCATGGATTTCAGGTCCACCTCAAACTTGCCGAGGTGGAAGACTTAACCATATATTGACTGCATCCACCACCCAAGTGTCTGACCTACTACTTGGTTCGACCCAATATTGGAACATGTTCGACCTGACGTTCGACATGGATAACCGCCTATTGGAAGGTATGTCGGATCGCCAACCTATAAATAGATGGCACCGTTTCCAGTCACACGTATCGAATTCTATCTCGAACTCATATTGAGTCCGAGATACTTACTAACTTGAGCGTCGGAGAGTTTGCCCTCTTGTGCAGATCATCCCCCATCAAGGTGCGCGAGCTCTCTCACGTGGTCAACCTTGACCAGGTCAGACCTCGATGATTTTTTCGCATAAATAGGTGGCAAAAATAAAATCGAAAAACTCATGTGTTGCAATTGACTCAACCCGTGAGCCTAATTTTGATTTTCATGGAACACCAATGGAGCAACTACTCTCTAGGAGGAGTTGGCTTATTTTACCACTTAACACCTGAAAAAGTGGGGGCCACTCTTACGAGTGAAACTACCATATTAGGTCCACCTGAAGTGAGCCTAATAAAGAGACGTGGATCGAGCTATTTGGATCAAACCACATGGGCCTGGCCACCTGACCAGACTAGAACTGACTCTACCAAGATCAGACCACCTGATTATACCATAACTAACCCAACCAGGGCGAGCCGACAGCTGGAGTCGATCGAGTTGATCCACCCGAACCAATTCAAGGAGACTCCATTTGTAAATAAGAAGAGAGGACCGGGGCGTGAGATAACATTCTACAAGATACTAAGTTTTACTATTCTCAATTGAATCCTTTGCTGAATTAGACAACGAAGTGCGTTGGGCTTAGAACCACACCAATGTACAAATTTATTGTGTGTGCATCTATTCGTTAGAGCATTCAACGTTGAAACCCCGATCCATGTCCTGCATCAATAGTTCTATTATTAATTAACATTTATATATATAATTCAAGTTTATGATTGAAGGTAAATTATTTGCAAAATAAAAAAGTGATATGGGTACTAAATTTAAATATAATAAATTCTTAGAAGATTAAAAAAACAATATTTTCTTTAATCCGAACATAATTCAATTAATTAAGAATCTATATATTTGTTGTAAATGTCAAATCTAACCTCATAATATTATTAAATAACAAAAGAAGAAAAAGAAAAAATCACTTTCCTTTGACTTTTGTAAATTGAACACTCAATGATCATTTTTTGCCTAATATAGAATGCCTAACCTTTTTAATATTATTATTTTTTAGGCAAACACCTTGCTGTCAAAGAAAATAAATAAATAAATAAAAAGAAAGAAAGCAAACACCAATAATTTCGTAAGGTGTTTCGCCCATCTCCTCTGAATTATTTTAAATTTCACCCACCTCTTTTTTATATTTGTATTTATTTTATAAATTGCCCATATCCATCCTCGTCACATTAGTATATCCAGTGTTCAAAATGTTGATGTCGATGAAAATGTCGAGGTCCCGATTTTACAGACATGTCGATGGACATGTCGATGTCGATGGATATTTTGAAAAAAAATAATGGAAATTGTGGAAATTAATGGGAATTTTTTGAATTAGCAAATAATGCTTGAATTGTAGCTTAATTAGCCTATAATTGATCACCTTTAACCCATTAAATGTAAGAATATGACCATTTTACTTATGAATGTCGATGTCGATGTCGATGGAAATATCGAAAAAAGATTTTTTTCCTTTAATGAAGATTGATGGAAATTATTTGAATATGTAAAGTAAACTTTAATCGTAAACTTTTGACTAATTTTTTAGTATTCTTCATAATAGGATTCATTTGGAAATGAGATAATTACCGACTTGGTTTCCAAACACATTTCTAAATTCTAATTAACTCGTACTTGTTTACTTTCTACCTACTTCTCTTTTCAATTTTGAATTTATCCATTTTTCAAACACATTTTCAAATCAATTATCAATCCAACTTTTCAATCAAATTTACACAATTTTCAAACACCTCAACCTCGTAATTGTGTCATTTTTCCAAATTATCTACCAATGGGATCTATATGTGCTTCATATTCTACTCATTTGAACAACTACCTTCAAAACTTTCAGTCTAGGATGATCGGGGAAAACTATTGTAATTTATATCAAAGTTATGAAGATAGTGCACTAGATCCTCCGAGATCATCTTTTTGATATTAATTAAGTTACATATTCTACTTCATGTTTTACCACTATTTGTATATAATAATATTTTATTTTTAAAAAATTCTAATATTATTTCAATCTTTAGATATGTCAATATTTCACATATATTGTTCAATTGGGTAAGCAAGAACTAGATTGGATTAAAAATTATCAATAAAGCAAATTCCAAATCTTATTAGTATACTTTATACAGTATTAAAATTCGAATGTTTCATTGAACAGACTAAGATTATAATTATCGAGGTTGTGAGAAATTATAGACTGTAGTGGCATAGTAAAAAGATGATGAAAATAAAATAACCTAGAAGAAGAGGAAAAAAAAAGACATGTCGACATTTGAAGTCAACATTTCGACATGTCGATGACATGGGGGGAAAATCGACTTTTCCCCCCCTATGTCGATATCGACATGCTCGGCACGTTGACATGTCCACGACATGTCGACCTGTCTCTCGACATTTTGAACCCTGAGTATATCGTATCATTTCCCTTCATAAACAATAAATAAATAAACATATATAATTTTGCAAAGGTATGTCAAATCCACGTGTTATGGTGACGTGGGAAAATGATGGGAGCAGAAGGAGAGGAATGGAAAAATCTGAAGGTGGAGGGTTGATTGTTGAGTACTTAATGGTTGGCGAGAAAGCATGTGAGTCTCACGTGCCTTACAGCTCTGGACCCTTTTGCAATTCAATGCACCTTCTTTACTTAGCAAGCCAGCTTTGTAATTCCCACCCCCATCATCCATCTCCCATTCCCTTCCTTTCCTTTTCAACCCTTGTTCTTTCCTTATTCCAATATAAAACATATGCCCCCACTCAGGGGTATAACTGTAAATCCACACTCACATTCCAATTCCAATTCCAATTCCAATTCCAATTCCAATTTCAATTCAATTCTCCAACCATTCTTTAGATTTTATTTCAAACGCATAATTAAACCTTCCTCTCTAAATTCAAGTCACTGGCTTTACTTTTCAAACTAAAAATCAATGACAAAACACCGTGACTTTTATCTTACATTATTAATTCAAGATTCACCTGCGTGGAATGATTTCTTTCTATCCACGATTTTCAATATTTGATATCACAAAAGATGTTGATGCCGAAATTTGGTTTGTTAAGTAGTGGAGGAACAACGTCGGAGAAGGCGGTGTCGCTAATTATACCCTAATCTATGAGATCGAACTCAACATTGATATGATGTTCTCCCTAATGTACTTTAGAGCTTGAGTCAGTAGTAGTTCGGATGAGATAGAAGGAGCGTCTATGTATTGAGACAATAAATGGTATACTTCTCATAAAGGTTTATCACTTTTCTTTTATCGAGGAGCCATTTGGGGAGAGGCATTCCAGAAAGTCCAGGTCGTACAATCTGGCGCAAGATTCTCTGTCGGCTTCTAAGAACCGCTGATACGAGAGATGGGACACCTGTCGAATGTTAGTGGTTCTCCCGTCGGATGCACCTTGCTCTGAGTATAAGGGGCGATTTGGGATCTTCTTATGAGGATTTGCAAGCATTTGTTCTTCAATTGAGAGAGCTTGGATTGGACTAACTCCATCTGTCAACACGAATTGACCCATGTGTACGAGTAGTTTTTCACCTATAACACAAAAGAGATAACTTCTAATAAATTATTAGGGGGTGTTTGAGAGTGACGGTAGAATTAGTGATTTTGAAAAAAAAAAGATTTGAGTATCATTGATGTTCCAAAATCGTCATCCAAGTGATATCTTTAAAATCAATTTTAAGTGATTTTAAGTTTTCCTAAAATCAATTTTTTAATTTTCCAAACATCATGAATGGAAATGAGAGTGATTTTAACACGTCAAAAGTGATTTTAGCCAAGCCAAAATCACTCCCAAACACACACTTAATCTCTTTTTTTTTTTTCATACTTGGATTCTAAGTAATTTATGGAACTAAGATATCTATTAAATTTGAAATATGGAGGTAATTTTTTAAACTTAAAATGCTCTTAAGAATGTAATTAAAATAATATGCGCGTTTTTTTTTTAAATTTGCTGTAAGATGGAATTATAAATTAGTGTTCGGTAAATTTTAATTTCAAACTTGAAAAATCATGTTACAGTACTTGATAAATTAAAACTTAAATGATTGTGATTCAGCACCGATGACCAAAATTGACATATTATTTCAATTATTTTTATATTGAATTTAATTTCTAAATTTGAAATAAGATTACGACTAAAAAATTTATATGATTTAATTTACAAAATATTCTGTTTCTCTAAAATATTTTGTAAAACATTGGTTACAAAAGAAAGTTGAACCGATCAAAATTTTGTTTAAATTTAAATACAAATTAAAGTATATTACAAAGATATAAGAAGGAAATAGACGTGAAAAGAATATACAGAGGAAAACAATTTTTAAGAAAAAATTGTTTGAGCAAGCCTAAGATTTTTACCGCAGTTGATTTCAGAAGTTTCTATGTACAAGATTTTGCATGTCAGAGTAAATAAAAAAACAATTTTATTTAAATTTGTTTACGGTAATTTCTAATCTACCTCGAGAACTAGTAAAATCTGAGTGTGACACGAAATGAGATGAGCTTAGTGAAGAATACCTACATAAGAGGAGTAGACACACTCAACGCTTAAGTTAGTAAGGTTCAACCTTAAGTCTCGGGCCGAACATATATTGTGTACATGAGGTTAGAAATGAAGTTTTTATTTATAAAGTGAGATCCAACAGGAGTGTTTAACGGTTCGTTATGTTGTTTGGAAGTCTGTTACATGCACAAAGTCAGTCTATCAGGTGTCCAAGGTAAGAGCATGGCAGAGTCCTCAATCAAATGGAGTTTTCTCGAGCTTAAGGTCTAGTTTCAAGGTTGGTCTTAGCATGCCTCCAAGCTTCTAGGGAAAGAATTTATATTCCAATCTTTTCTAACCCTCCACTCTATTTTTATCCCAATTAGTTTTACTAAACACTCTGGATGAAGTAAATCTCAAAAGGTACATGATCATGCTCATAGACAAAAAAATTAATTAAAGGTTAAATAAGTTACCACTAAGGCTCATTTACTTACAATGAATAATAAAAATGGGAAGGAATCATGACAAAAATCAATCAAAATAAGAATGTGATTCCTTTAATGTTGTTTACCATAAATTTTCTTGAATCAAAATCAGAAATGAATGTTCTCTACTCAAACTACATGGAACCAAACTAGGAATCAAATATATAACAATTAGTAGTAGATCTCTTTTTAATTTGTAACTAATTACAAATACATTATTATACTAATCTTTTTTAGCATTTCTTTTTTATTTAGCAAAATAATGTGTATTTGTAATTAGCTAAAATTAAGAAAAAAGTATACTAGTAATTGTTATATATCTGATTCATATTTCACTTTTAAATATTTTTAGTAAACAAAGTCAAATAATTTTTATTATAATTTCGATTGATTTTCATTTCTAATAAGTAAACGTGGCCTTAGTTCATTTAATGTAACTCCTCCCTTAAGGTTTACATGGAAAATATTTAGTAGAAAAGCTTCATCTCTTTCTTAATCATCCTTAGCCGAGCTCACCAAGTGTTGAACGTAAAGCTTGTTAAAGTTTCTTGGTTCTTGATCTTGTTATGGGAACTTGAATCATAACAATGAATGTTCCTAGTTTACATCGATTTAAAACAATTAATAAAAATGATATGGATTAATAGATGAGAGAAGAAAAGACACAGTTGTAAAGTAATTACGATAAAAGTACGGTCACAGGAAAATAAATAAAAATAATATTGAAAAAGTTGAGAGGGATGAGATTACAACTTCTTAGGAAAAATGATTCAAAGCTGGAAGGTGGGGGTTCCATTCCATTAATACTATTTCATAAACAACATCAAAGGGCAATAAAATTCAAATTTCCATTCCTCGATTCTCAAATTTTTAAAGTAAATGGAGTTTAATTATCTTTAAGGCATACATCTTCCACTACTCCCAACGACAAGATGCTGAACTAAAACAAAATTAACAAGAAAAAGATTCTTTTTATTATCTACACAAATTTTTGTAGATAATAAAAAAACATCATTCTGATTCATATATACAATTTGATGATTGAATTGAGAGCTTAAATTGGACTCTTACTGAATTAATCGCTATAGTATTTGCTTTATTTGAGCATGTATTTTCTTGCATTAGCTCACTCTCCGAAGCCTAGTCAAACCAATCTACTCCATTTTTCAACCCGATCAAAATTACCGTAAACAATTATTATTATTATTATTATTCTTTTGGTCATGTCATTAAAAACAACACTATTTCATTAAATATCTGAAAATGATCTTATTTTAAAAAAATGGAATATTAATCAAGTAAAAGAGTTGAGATAAAAAGATGAAAAGAATAAAAAGGATGGAAAGGAATTCGAGAATAGTTGATGAAAAATGAAGAAAAGAGAATTGATTTAGGAGGGTTCTGGTGTGTTTAGGAGGGATGCTTGAATGAGTGATTTTAGAAAAATTGATTTCCGTATAATTGATTTTTTAAAATTACTATCCCATTAATACCTTAAAAATCAATTTTTTTTAGTGATTTTAAGCTTTCCTAAACCAATTTTCTAATCATTGAGGAAATGGAAGTGATTTTGACTATGACAAAAGTAATTTTGGTCTAATTGAGTTGTACATATTTCTAATACCAATCACTTTGAGTATAAATTATTTAACTTAAATAATCTTTATTAAACCATGAACACAATTCAATTCAATTAGGAAGTATTCATTACAGATTTAATGTCAGAAATATGTAAATAAACGTTCAAAATAGTTAATTATTATTTATACGGTGAAAAACGAAACTCTAAAAACTTAAAAAAAAATATTTTAAAAGTTGTAAACAACAAATAAATTAAACTAAAATAAATATATGCATATATAATTGTATGACAAGTAAAATAAATAGTTTTCAAATTAAAAATATATTTGAGTTTTTTCTTTATTCAATCAAATTTTAGTTAGATGAACCCTTACATCAGTATAACTACAGTTTTCAAATTAAAAATATATTCGAGTTTTTTTTTATTCAATTCAAATTTAGTATAGAACCCTTATAAATTTTTTAAGGGCAGTAGCAGATATAGCAAAATTATTTAATAAAATTAGTAAAATAGAAACAATATTTAGTTTTTTTTTCAAAGATAACACTTCCTTGTATAAAAAAATAGATGTTCAATCTTAAAATGATAACTTTAGCCACATGATATACATCTCTAATATATCTCAATACATCTATAACATATTTGTAATATATCTGACTACTACATTTCTGATCAATTCTTCGTTGCCATCGTTTCGATCCACCCCTGATATATTGTTGATACGAGTATTTGATATACTTGCAATATGTATGTAATATATATCGATATACTACTTATCTAATATACTACTGATATAAGTGAAAGTTTTCGCTATATTTGAAAAATATTTAAAAGTTTTTTTTTTCTTCCACTATAATTTCTCTAAATTTATTTATTTATCTAAGTTCAATTTAATAAAATAAAATTTATAACTCATTCATGGGATTTGGCAGAAAGCGATGGAGAGAGGAATCATATCATATGTAAGTTGTGGAGAAGGGACATAGTTTTGCGGACGACGCCCACGGTTTTGGAAATAATTTGGGAAAAGAAAAATAGAAAATTGAAATTGAAATTGAAATTGAATGGTCTGTTTCAGACTCTCAACCAAACCGCCGTGTCATTATTACTACACTGTACAGCAATCTTATAATTTCACCAAACCACAGAGAGAGAGAATAGTGCCAGCTGGACCCCACATATCACGATCCTGTCTTTCTTTAACCTCTCTCTCCGTTTACGTGTCAATTTTGGTTCCGCTATCTATACCACACGCTTTTTTTTCTCTTCTTTATTTTATCTCTTCCTTCTCTCAAAACGAAAAATTATTATTATTCAATGTACCTAGTGTTGGACGGAGGTCTAGGATAAGATAAGAATGTGAAAATACATTTTTGGCTAAAATTCCAAATTTAATCTTCAAGCTTCCATTTAATACGTCTTTTCATTTTTTTCCCAAAAAAAAAAAATACGTCTTTCCATTTTTTTAAAATATATTAAAATACTAGCTTGGTCCTATATTTTTAAAATATTCATTTTGGTCACTATACTTTTAATTTTGATTCATTTGATTTCCTGTACTTTGAAAATTTTGATTTTGTAAAAGTGATCATCTTGATCTCTTAATCTTATTCTTAATCTCAATTTTTTTTCCTATCACAATTTCAACACAACAGTAAAATCAATATGTTTCTTAAAATGTAAATATTACTTTATACTAAAAGTTTCCGTTATATGTGTTGTGTTAAAAATGCAGCTTACACTTAAAAGAATTAGATAAAATAATCTAAAACTTCTAAGTAACAAGAACGATAAATGAACAGACTAAAATGGTTATTTTTTAAAAGTACAGGGACCAAAATGAACATTTTGAAAGTACGAGGACTAAAATGAAGAGACACTAGAAGTATAGGGACCAAAATAGTATTTTAATCTTAAAAATATTTAATAAATTTTTAAACTTTTTTTAGTACAACAATTTGAAGATATGGGGAATCAAATCTCTAACCTTAAAAGAAAGACTGCATATCAATTACTGCTCAACTATGCTTATGTGGCAAAAGTAAATTTGTTAACTTTCAATTTTGTTTCTAATAGATCATCACATTTTCTATCTAATAGATCTTTGATATATTTTTTTAATAGTTTATGAATTATTAAACACAATATTGAATTTTATGTTTAATAAGACCATGATTTTTCAATTATGTGTTTAATACATCCGTAATTAGGGAAAAAATGTATAAAAAATCAGAAACAAATAAACACGATGTTAAAAATTCAGGTACATATTAGATACTTTTAAAATTTAATGACATATTAAGATAAAAAATTTAGAATCCTATTAGACATAATCTTAAAAATTCATTGATTAAACTTATAATTTAACCTATATTCAATTTTTTTTTCTTTTTAATCTTAATATAGAATCACCCGTTCGTTTTGTGGTCTCCAAAAGGTGGCTAAATTCATCTTCTATGATAAGAAATATATATTTAAACTTATTTAATTATATTTAAGGGTGAGTTTAACGTACCTTTTGATTTAAGCACTTTTTGTTAAAATACTCTTAATAAAATATTTTAAAATTTCACATTTATTTAAGATAAATAATTTTGTTTGATTGCACTGCATTAAAAGTGATTCTACTCTTTGTAAATGTGTCTTTTTTCCCTTCTTAAATATCATTTTCAATTAATCACTTTAAAGTTACTTTTTAAATAATAATCTATGTTTCTTGCGAAAGCGAGCATAACTCAACGGTAATTGGCATATATCTTTAAGTTCGATCCCTCATCTTATTGTTATAGTAAACAAAATAAATAATAAATAATCTCTGCTTCTTAAGAAATAATTGTAAAATTAACTTAATTTTTTAAATATAATTTTTTATTCAGATTAGAAAAATACTTTTTAGTCCTATAAAATCACTAAATAAGTTGCACTAAATCCACTCTAAATTAGTAAAGGGTGTAATAGAAAGAGTGAGGTTAAATATATTCCAAATACATTCTATGTCTTTTGATTTTAAAACTTTGATAATCGAAACGAGCCCAGCTTAGTAGTAATTGACATATATCTCCAACCAAGAGGTTTTGAGTTCAATTTCTCCTTGTACTAAAAAAAACTTTGATAATTTTAGATGCAATTACAAGTTTAGTCTTTGAATTTTAAAGTTTGGACCAGGTCCTTAAACATTAAAAAGTGTATAATAAATTAATGAAATTTTCAATTTTGTATCTAATAGGTCACTAAAGTTTAAAAGTTTTTGATAAATTTGTGAACTTTCAATTTTGTGTGAATAGATCCCTAACATATTTGACATTGTAAAAATTAATAAATTTATTAGACGTTGTTTATTCAAGGATATGCACAATAGTGTATTTCAGATTGCAGCTCGAACTCGGCCTCCGGACCGATCTGAATACTTGGGCGGACCTGCACAAAAAGGTGAGCACTCCGACGATCAAGTCAGTATAGGTCGGATTCCCAGTTTAGTTCGAGGTCAGAAAATCATCGTACCTGATCGTGGAGTGAAGTCGTCCACTTATGGGTGGTAGTCCTGCTAATCTCGCGATGGTTACACCCGGTAATCTCGGGACCGTCGATTACACCCGACAATCTCGGGACCGACGGTTACACCCGATAATCACGCCGCTGACAGTAGCTCACATCGGCCCCTACCGAGCTTCCCGGTAGGTCGGACCTCGGCCAGGTTCACCTTGGCCCTCATACTTAGCATCTGTCAACGCT
>NW_019104919.1:7072-91879 GCF_001995035.1 Momordica charantia | reverse complement strand
CGGTCCCGAGATTACCGAATGTAACCGTCGCGAGATTAGCGGGACTACCACCCATAAGTAGAGGACCTCACTCCCCGATCAGGTACGACGATTTCTGGCCTCGAACTAAACTTGGAATCCGACCTATACTGACTTGATCGTCGGAGTGCTCACCTTTTTGTGCAGGTCCGCCCAAGTGTTCAGGTCGGTCCGGAAGCCGAGTTCGAGCTACAATCGGGAACACACTGTTGTGCATATCCTTGCATAAACAAGGAGAGTTATTGTGTTATTTTCTCAAGGAATTGCAACAAAATTAAATCCCTTTTAGTTATTTTGTACCACACTTAGCAATAATCCTCAGTTAACCTATAACAGTGTCTCTCCATAATTTGAGCCTTAGCACTTAGAGTTTCATTCAAAATGTCTTCTATCAATAGAGATGCATGTTGCTATTCTTACTTATATATTAAGGATGTTTCTCTATGTTAACCATTATGAGATCGTGTCCACATGTCCAACAAGATGCCTAAAAGAAAATCTATAAAAGTTTTAGTCTAAATTGAACAATATCATACTTGAGGAGAGTTAAACTAAATTGAATGATTGTTTAAACTTTATTTTGGTTGTTGAACCTTCATATTTATCCAATTTGGGTTCCTTTGTTTTCAATTATTCTTTTTTTTTTCATCCGTAAGATTTCATAAATAATTTGTTTAGGTTTTTGTCGTGAAGTTGTCTATCGTGTGAAAAAACGTGTAATAGAAAACTTTAGGTCACTCATTTCTAAATTTGATATCAAAATCACTATATGGTTTTAGGACACAACTTGACATGGTATTTGTACTTTTTTTTTTGGTTAAATACCACATAAAATTTAATGACAAAAGATGTACAATCGAAACTTTTTTTTTCAATATTTTAGATACTAAAATATAATAAGAAAATTCTAAAAAAAAATGTAAAGCATACAAATTTAGAGATCAAAATAGAAATTAAGTCATATATCAATTATATCTTGCATTTTGAAAAATTACAATAGTTTTCATATTTTTTTTAAGGCTTTTAACTATAGTTTTAGACTTTTACTATTTCTTAAAAAAAAATAGTGGAGAAAAATCAGAAATATTTTTCATCAGGTCAAGAGTTTATCTCTTTCTTCAATTTTTAAGAATAAAAAATAGGAATTAGTACCTTGATAAGTCTTTTAGTGATTGTAATTTCATAAAGAGATTCATTCTAAATTTTGACGTGTTTATGCTATTTTAGTGCAAGAACTTTTAAATATTTTTATTTTAGTTCTGAATTTTACGTAGAATGTCATTTTTAATCTTTATCTTTAATTTTGTATTTTTATAAACTATTTAGTAAAAATAAAAATTTGATAAATACCTCTTTTTTTAATCCATTCACTCTTATGAATAGATATCTGCATTGACCAGCATTTAAATTCATGTTAGAACTCTTGAATATCCTTTTCAAACAAGTGCATGAGGGAAAACATGAGATAAAAGTTAAAGAGATTTTTGTAAAGGAAGATAAAATATTTGAATAATATTAGAGAATTTTTGTGTTAACTTGCACGTGGGATGTATATTAGAATATACTTTTATATTCTAAAACTTAATTTGATAACGATTTTATTATTATTTTTAAGCCACTTTTGGAGGTCAATATAAAATACAAAACATAGGTTTTTAAAATTATTTTTCTCAATTTAGAAAATAATCTTAATTTAATTATGTTATTCGTTTTAATTCTATACACGAATATTATTTTTATTTTAATAAAACAATGGAATAAATAAACTTCCAACTATCATTATTAGGAGACGTTTAGAATTTTAAAATTATATAAAATATATGTGAAAATTATTTTCAACTATACAACCTTTTAATATATTAAAAATTTATCGCTGTGGGAGTGTATTTAACAAAAACACTTTATTAAAATATGTTTAATAACAAATTACTTTTTTTTAATAACATTGCTTTAATGTTTAGTTTTACCTTTGTTTGATCAGTAAACTGACCAAGATAGTGAACTTCGGCTTGAATGAAAGATGACTTGGAAGACGAGCTAGAAGTGTGTCGAACGGGAGACTTGCAAAAAAGAAAACATTAYGATGTCTAAGTTAGTAGATGGCCGAACTATATCCAAGAGAGAATATAAATTCGCATATGTGGAAATGAGGCAGGATGTTCCTATTTATAGGCRGAGCTTCTGACAAGGTCTCCGACAAAGCTCTAACAACTCTTTAAGGTAACCAGGAATGACTGCGTGTTGTCGTGGGATGTATCAGAAAGCGAGTCTTGACGGAGAATCCGTAGATCAGTTCAACCAATGAATGAGGTCGTTGACAAGAGGAAGATGAGGTCGACTCAATCCTGATGTCAGTTTGGCTCGGATTGGCATTCGAAATTCAAGGTGATGAATCTTGGCATTATTGATTCAGAGCCACATGTCATTCTTATCGTATCATAACATGCCAAGTGTTAGGTGAGAATTCACCTACAACATTGGCCACCACCTTTGCTGAGTTACCTCGTTAGCTCAGCAAAGAGATGTGTTTTGGTAATGTCCTAATCTGAGGTGATTGCTGCGAAGAACAGCAAAAGATAGAACGTTAAGTTGATGTGTGTTGACGTCACTACTCTGTCGTTTGGCTGGATTGCATCTGGACCGTTGATTTTAAATTTAACGTACGATTGGGATGAACCTCACGCATGCTATAAATAGAGGAGCTCCTTTAGTACTTTTCTTCACTTGCAAACTCCAAAATTCTCTCAAATTTTCTTCTGTTGTCGAGGTGATTGCTGCTCAGCAATTATTCTAGATCAGTTCTTCCCTCTCTCTTCTTTTGTTTGAACCTAACCCAAAGCCTTCACCCGATGTAGAGTCTTTACCTGACCTAGAGCCTTTGCCTTCTATCTGTACCGAATCTCACCTTAGGGAACTTCGCGAGTTGTATAGGATTCCAGAAAACATTATCCTTAAACTTCCTTAGGTTGGAGAACATTTGGACAACCCCCAATCGGGTTGGTAGGTTTCTACCCCTAGATGTTTAAGTATGACGTCCAATTTCCTCTACACCCTTTCGTGCAAAAATTCCTTTCTGCCATGAAATTCGCCCCAACTCATCTCGCTCCCAACGGGTGCGCTGCTCTGCTTTTTGTGTGGTACACTTGTTGGGGTTTCAGTGCCGGAGATGATGAGCTTCTTTTAGACGTAGGTCAGCTCCTTGCCACACAAATAGTAAAGCCATATAACGAGTTCCCGGGTTGGTACTATATATTGGCTCGGAACCAGTTCTGTAAAATAGTCCACACTCCCTCAGCCAACAAACGCTAAAGGGATAGATGGTTCCTCGTCTTGGGGGACCGGCTCGCTATTAAGGATTGAGAGCCAAACTGCTAAGTCCCTACTGAGTTTGGAGAAGTAGGTGAGCTTCGCTATAGGTCCTCACCTTGTTTTAAGATAGGATCAGCTACTTTATCTTCTAGTCGAGCTGACTAGTTGCTTCTTTTGTCTGCAGCTCTCCCAAGGCCAGCTCCCCGACAGCGAATACTCGTGGGGGGTGCACGACCTAGTGATAGACCTCGACAAGATTTGGTTCGAAGGGGTGCTTGACGATGTGAACCTCCATCAATGTAGTCTAAAATTGTTTTCCTCGCTCAACAAGAAATGCCATGCTGAGGTGCCCACTCTTGGTGAGGCAACTTCAAAGCATGGAAAATCCGTAAGTGTGCATAACTCGGCCTCTTGTGGCTTGGAAGGTTCATCTCATCCTTTTCAAGCCAACCCACTACAGACTATACTAGCCATTCACTCCTCTTCCTAAAGGAAGGGTCAGTCCTCTTCCAACCACTAGGGGAAGAGGTCGGATGAGGCGTCATCTCGATCTCTCCTCGAGCCCATCAATATTTCGTCAGAGGATGGGATACGACCAACTRTCATTCCCAAGATGGACTTCAGTTACTCATTCAAGCTCAACTTCATGGAGGAATCAATACGTGATGCAGCTCTCAAGGCTTACAAGAATAGCTCGGAATGGGTGCTGAGTTTGAACGAAGGGGCCTTCCTGGAAAAACTTGGTGACTATGTTCAAAGCCTCATTGACCAACTAGCTCAACTACATTTCTCAGCTTGCCACACTGGGGCCGTCATTAGCCCATAGCCGATTGCGCTGAAGGTTAGCTTCACACTCGAGTGTGAGGCTACAAGAACGATCTAGGAGCTAAAGGCTGAGCTGGAGAAGGTTCACGCCGAGAATGATGAACTCCATAAATCAACTTCTTCACTCGAGAACCTCTTAAACCAGGCTCGGCTTGACGTGAGGGCAACTGAGACGAGAGCTAAGTGTTGAGTTTTATGTCCTAAGCTCATGTATTTGTATTTAATGAACAATTTATTTATTCAATAAATAGTTATTTTTTAGTTCTTTGCATTACTTGTATTCAAATAAAACTAAGATCCAAGGGTATTTAATGTAACTGGAATATGTATATTTGATATACAGTATATAATTAATATACCCGATATAAACTATATATTGTTGATATACAGGGAGATAATATTCTAGTAATAACCTAAATGGTCTATAGTACATGGATAAAGTTAGGTGTCTTATCTTGGTAACACTATGGATACGACTTGCTTTTTAATAGTTACAAACGACTTTATCTAGGTCGTTCATGTGGCGGTATCTTATACAATGAGTTTTTATATGACCGGACTGYGAAATATAATTAATCTTTAGTTATAACACCGTAAACTAATTAGATTAATATTTCATAGTGACCATGTAACTCGGTCTTAATCCTGAGCGAGTTATGGCCTGCCTATTAAGGATTGTCTTTTGATTTGTATGGGTGAGAGTCGTCCGTGTTGCCGACTTAATAATCCTACCATCTTGGGGAYGAAACCGAATAGGGAGCTGGGAACATAACTACGCGARATAGAATTCACTCCTTTTTTATCAATCAAACCTCTTCCCAAACTATACAAGCTTCTTTCAAAGCATACAACTTTTTGGATTTAGATGATGATATCTATACATATGGATCTTATATATATAGTACAATGAAGTACCACATGAGTGGATATATAGGAATCCAAATCTACTGAATCACTCATGTTATGATCTTCTACATCCTAGGTCTTCCCGTTCCTTCATCTAGCTTATGTTCTTCATGTAGCATTCAGACCGAATGACTCTATGAAATTACGTCGATACTTCCACATATTACGGGTAACGTAGAAGACATCTCTATTTTCCCTCTCAAGAATTCTTCGAATTACCCCCTTCCTGATTCTAGGGGAAGTAGATGAGTGTTTCCCTTAAGTGCTGACTCTGGGACTTGAACAAGGGGCCCCACCCTCTCGCTGGCCCAAAAGAGACTTATGTTTATTGGTCGGACCATTAACAGGTTGTTCATTAGAGAATGAGTGGTACTTAAGGTGCAAGATGTAACTCAAAGGTTAAATGGTAATTTGACCCAACTGCAGTTACGATACGAACACTCGCAAATGATCGACTTACTGTTAATGGTTATATCCAATGACGCAACGTGTTTTGCAGCGCATAATAGTGCAACTATAGGTCTTTAGTGGAATGACCTATAGTTAATGAATGTTGATTAAATTAATTAATAAKGTTTAACTATTTAATCTCGGATCATTCGAGCTTATAGCCTGCAGATCCATTAGTTCCCATTGCTAGCTCATAACGGGTAAAACGAGGAGAATTTAGAAGAATTTGAATTGTTCAAATTAATTAAGGGAATGTACATTAGTTGTATCATATACAATTAAACTATAATTTATATGGATACATTATATTATAAATAAGAGATATTTCTTGAATAATATTCAATTAAAAATTAATATGAATTAGATTCGTATTTAAACTATATGTTAAAATTAATGTTAATATGATTCACATTAAAACTGTATGAGATAAGCTCTTGAAMATGATTTATTAAATATATGATATTTAATGAAATTAAATATTATTTAATTAATTAATTAGTTTAATTAATTAATATTTAAACCATTATCATCATGGGATGACTCAAGTGGTCAATGRGGGACCATATAAATAACAAGAGGAAATGAATTCAAATCTTGGTGACCACCTAATTTTCKTTTTGAATTAACAGAATCGTTTGGTGGGTTCTCTGCATTTTGAATGTATGAGTTTTTGCATATAGGATGTTTCCGAATTGTGGTATTTAGAATTGCGTTTTTATGATTCGATAATTGTAAGGGCACGTTGTTTTTGGCATTAGTGGAATATCAAGAAAGACAGAGAAACAGGGGAAGTCAAATCAGATTCTTCAAGATATCTCCAATCTTGATGTTAAAGCGAAGTGTTTTGGCCTTTCTGACGAGGATAAGGAATTAAGGYTCTCTCTTCAGAAGGATTTGCTTAATGTTTATATCAAGGAAGAGCGAATTTTGATTCAAAGGTGTAAACTTCAATGGCTGAAGGAAGGTGACGAGAACTCCAAGTTTTTTCATCGTTGTTTAGCTGCCTGTAAAAGGAAAACATGATTACTTAGTTGACAGACAGCAATGGCCTTCCTCTCTTGAACTAGAACCAGATTGAGGCCGAAATTGTTGGTTTTTTCGAACAATTATTTACTCGAACTCCTACCCAACTTTTTTCTATCAAAGGCATAAATTGGCGCCCTATTTCTGTGAAAAATAGCTCATGGCTGGCGAGACGTTTTGATGAGGATGAAATACGGTCCGCCTTAAAAGCTCTCGGTAAGAATAAAGCTCTCGGTCCTAATGGGTATACTTCGAAATTTTTCATCCGTTTTTAGGCTCTGAAGCAAGATTTTATCCGATTCTTTGATGAATTCGATAGGAATGGCCATTTAAATTCTTGTTTGAAAGAAAAATTCATTTGCATTCTCCCCAAAAAAAAAAAAAGAAGAAGATGCTGCAAGAATTAAGGATTTTAGACCAATCAGTCTATCTACATCCATTTATAAGATCCTTACCAAGGTACTCTCTGAAAGGCTTAAGAAGGTGATATCGTCTACAGTTTCTTTTAATCAAAGTGCCTTCAGGAAGAAAAATCTTAGACCCTATTTTGATCGCTAACGAAGCAGTGTAGGACTATCATGCAAGAAAGAAGAGTGGTTGGCTGTTGAAGCTTCACTTTGAAAAGGCCTTTGACAAAGTTAATTGGAGATTCCTTGCAAACGTTGTTAATAAAAAACAGTTTGCGAAGAAATGGGGTAGCTGGATTAAAGCTGTGCGAGGGGTACTAAATAATCCATATTCATCAATGGGCGGCCTAAAGGGAGAATTCTCGCTTCTCGAGGTTTAAGGCAAGGAGACCCTCTTTCTCCTTTTATTTTTCTTCTTGTTAACGATGTTTTCAGCCGCCTTTTAGACAGCATTTATTCTAATGGCTCTTTTGAAGGTTTCTTGGTTGGTAGATAACATTTTCACCTTTCTCATCTCCAATTTGCTGACGATACTTTGGTGTTTTGTAAGGATGACGATGTTATGCTTCTCAACTTGATAAGAACCATTAAAGAATTTGAATGGCTATCGGGCTTAGCAGTAAATTGGGACGAATCAACATTGTGCGGTGTGAATATTCCAGCTTCTCGCCCTCCACCAGGTAGCGTCTTCCTTAAATTGTAAGGCTGCATCTTTTCCTCTATTGTACTTGGGTTTGCCACTAGGTGGTAATCCTAGGAGTACTGGCTTTCGGCGTCCGGTTATTGAAAAGGTGGCTAAAAAGTTGGATCGTTGGAAGCGTATAATCTTTCTCGAGGCGGTCGTTTGACTTTGTTTAACTCTGTTTTGGCTAATTTACCTATGTACAATAGGTCATTATTTCAAATGCCTCCAGTAATTTGCAAGCAAATCAAGAAAGCCATGAGGGATTTCTTTTGGGAAGGCAATTCCAAAGGACCGTTGAAGCATTTAATTAATTGGAAGATTACTTCCATGAACATTGAAGATGGCGGGTTGGGTATTGGTGGTCTTATGAGACGTAATAACTCTCTCCTTGCTAAATAGGGCTGGCAGTTTGGTAATGATCCTCTTTCTCTTTGGAGGAAGGTAGTGGAGAGTATCCACGGTTCAGATTCTCCTGCCTGGTTCACCTCTCCTAGTTTGCCCATTTGCAAGCGCTGACCATGGATCAACATTTATAAACAGTGGCGTAAGGTTGAATCTTTCGTCTCATTCAGACTTGGTTGTGATAGCAAAGTTCTATTTTGGCACTCCCTTTGGGTTACCAATAATCCACTAAATGTTAGGTTTCCTAATATCTTTAAACTCTCTCCTCTCCCCCTCGACAAAGTATCATATTTTTGGGATCAAAATACATGGTCATGGCAGATTGGGTCAAGAAGATCCTTGAAAGATGTTGAGTTAGTGGAATATACTAATCTACTTGCTATATTAAGCATGCTTTCGGTTAGTGCTGAGGCTAACCAAAGAATTTGGTCCCTGGAAACTTCTGGTCTGTTCTCTGTTTCATCCTTAAGCATATTGCAAAATGTTGCTCCAATGCATAAAGATCTGTTTGTTGCTTTATGGAAATCAAAGAGTCCAAGAAAGGTGAATGTGTTTTCTTGGATTCTTCTTCATGGGAAGCTTAATACTGCAGAAGTTATTCAGAAAAAGCTCTCTTCTTCTGCTTTACTACCGTCTATTTGTGTCCTTTGTAAAGAAAATGGGGAAGATTTGAATCATCTTTTTTCCATTGCTCCTTTGCTGTTGCTGGGTGGTTTTCTTAATTTTCTCAATTTTGTGTTGATTGGGTTTTGGATTACAAGGCAGAAGCCAATTTGATCCAATTGTTATGTGGATTTCATCATCCTTATTCCATGGCACGGGTTTTGCGGATTAATGCTGTGAAAAGTTTTCTTTCTGAGTTATAGTTCGAGAGGAATTTGAGGATCTTCGAAAGAAAACATAAATCCGTGCTTGAATGTCTTAGCTCTGCTAAGTTCAAGGCTTCTTATCGCTGTTCTCTTGTTGATTTATTTCTAACTATTCTTCTGTTCTTATTTTCAATAATTGGGGCGCTTTTATTAGTCCATTGTAGTTCCTTATGTTTTACTTTATACTTTTCTTTTCACTCTTTTGAGAGTTTGAGAGTTTGTATATTTGAACATTTGATTCCTTTTCATATCTTCAATGAAAAGTTTAGTATCTTGAAAAATTAGGGAGAGAGAAAGCTGGAAATTCTCTTTAGGTGGTTTTTTGGGCAGCATATCAGAACTATAACCACCACTACCAATAGATTTTCCTGAGACTTACAAATTTCAAAGGATGTGAGTTTGTGTCTATAAGTTTACGGGTTCCGCTTGGTTGCAAGCTGTAAACAACCCTCTGGTGAAAATAAATAAACAAATAAAATTCGACCCGAGCCGACCCGACATCAAACCGAGCCGAGCCAACTTGAGATCAGGTCATAAAACCATACACCCCTAAAGAATATCAATACTGAGTCTGAACAGATTTCGAATTCCACAATTGATTTAAATTTGAGTTACAATTTGGTGATATTAAACTTTAAAATTAAATTTCACCCACTTAAGTAAAATTGTTAAAAATAATAATAATAAATAATCTATTAAACTTATCTCTTAGTGAGCTTACATATAGAAATTTGGGAAGCAATATAGTTGCAATCATATATAGTTTTGAGCTTCACTAGAGGAGATTGATTATACCTATTTGAAAGATTTTTAGTATTGTATCTGTAAGATTTCAGCTTCTATATCTTCAATTGTATGTAGTTAGAATGGCAACACAAAATTTACAACAAAAAGAAGTAAAAAAAGAAAACTTGCAAAATATATACATACACACAATCATCTTCATTCCTCTTTGGGAATCCATCTACTCCACCACAAGCTCTTGCTTCGTCGGCTTAGCTCGTCCATGCTCTCGTTTAATGTTCTTAAGATTTTCCGCTGCAGCTTAAGAACTGAAGCGAGAACATTTCTTTCAGCACTTGCTTTCTTCTTTGGTTCCATTTCCTGCAAGTTCAAAACAAAGACAACATTCAAAATCCAGCTTGCACGATAACTCAAAGAAAGAACTGAGCTTTTCAAAACATTGTTCATAAACAGACTTTGAGCTCCAGAAGCTGAGCTTCAGTGAAGCCACCATCCTGTTCAGTTCCTGATTTTGCCATTAGCTGAATGACCCAATTAGCAGCTTCAGTGTAGTCCTGTTGTGTAGTTCTGAAGACTTGCAGCCTCAGTTTCTGCATGAAGGACAGAGCCAATAAACCTTCCCTGTCAAAGTACGGGTGAGCTAAAGCTGCTTTCGCGCTCGTTCTTTGCCGTGCTTTGTATCGGACCATTGATGTCAGGAGTTCCCATCCTATTCCTTCATCCAAATCCAACAATTCAAAGCCCTTCCTTAGGTCAGAGCTGGCACGAGGCTCTACACTGTTCCTCCATGCAACTAAGTCATAGTCACACCTCTTTAACTGACGGTTGAATTGTATGAGGCCGCTATCTGACCGTAATGCTGGAAATGCCTGTAGAAGAAACCAAATTTCATGTTACTGTTAACCAATATGCGTCAATTAGAAGGTGAAACATGACCTCTTCATTAGAAACCTTACAGCATTACATACATTTGTTGATATTCTATATTCCCAATTTTTTCTTCCAGAACTACCAAGTGTTAGGTCCTAACTCAAATGGTTTTTGACACGAGCTATAACTACCCCAACCAAGTACCTACAAAGACTCGAATACATGATCCCAAAAGAAGCTAATTTGTTCTATTTTTTCAAACTTGTTACCAATTTTATTGAAGAGTTGTTACCAATTTTATTGAAGAGTTATTGACAATCCGCATATACTTTATACATTTCGAAATGTCTATAAGAACTTCTCAAAGACAAACAGTAGCATCTACTAGACCTAAATACTACCTGAAGATCTCATTGTCAAGAGGTACCCTGCATCTCTTATCAGGAACAGCGAATGATGATGTTACCACAATGAGTTAACTAAGGTCTATGCCCGATTATCAAACAAAAATAATACTTTTTTACTAGCATCTAACTTTCTCGAAATATCCAAATATTGTCAAGAAATTAAGTAGGTCAACTTACAAATTTAGTCCTTCAACATACGGTCACGTTTATTTACTCCCTACATTTAAAAAGTTCTTATTACGTCTCTAAACTTTCAATTTTGATATTAACAAGTTCATGTTGTTAACACCGTACTTATGTTGATGTAACATGCTACTTAGACCTACGAGTAATATTTGGTACAATGGGCCAAAAAGAGTAGGCCAACTAGATAAAATAAGGACAAACGGGCCAAAAACTTTGATGAGGCAAGTAGGCATAACCCATTTTAAAATCAAATTTTTTTGGTCCACCTACTTTTATTTTATCTAAGTGGCCTACTTTCTTGTGTCGTGTTATGCTTTATCATCACTCATCAATCCAATCAACATTAAAAAAACTATGTTAATTACAAAGACCTAGAATCAAAATCAAAATCAAAAGTTTAGTAACATGATTGAAATTTAAAATTAAAATTTTTAAGGAGTAAATAAACACAATCAATTGCAATGAGCATATTAATGAAACTAGTGGAATAATTACCATCTGTAAGAAGATGAGACCGGTACTGTAGATATCGAATCTATCTGGGAGGTTCATCTGTTAAGCACATGATATATCATCAAAGTCAAAGACCATAAATGAAGCTTAGAAATTTTGGCATTGCCATATGGACGTTTTACAATGCTGCACCTGCCATAGGACTGGGGAAAGTGCAGTTGCCACGGGCGCTGAGGGAGCAGATGGAGTCTGTGTGCTCATGATGTATTGCTCTGGGGCAGCATATCTTCAATGGAAAAACCACAAGTCTTTGAAACAAACTTAATATAAAAAAGCATGATTGTAGTTTTGAACCAAAGCTGCCAAAAATCGAGTAATAAGTAATTTATGAATTAGCCACCGTCCCAGCCTCATTCATCCTTGATTCCTTGTTTCTAGAAAGAAATAAGCATTCCTTCAAAATTGATCATGTGCATCACCAGTAATATAGATAGAAAAGTAGAAGGATGATTAATATGTTTCCTTCTGCAGGTTTCTTATCAAAAATATATATACATATGTATGTTTCCTTCTGCCATTCCAAACTCAAGCACTAAACCTAGGAGCGGAAACGATCACCTCCCATAAATTAGAAGAATCAGTCATTCCAAAGCTTCATTGACTTGCCCTGGCATGTTAGGGAGTAATGCCAAAATCACTTTTGCGGTTTTTTAAGATCATTCGTATTATTGTCAAATATTACTATTTTTTTTTTAATAAGAAACACTTCATTAGAAGGAACAAAAGAACAAGAACAGCCTAAGGATAGGGGCCAAGTCAGCTCCTTCCAAAAAGAAAACTATTGTTAGGTAACCGAACACACCCAACGAACCAAAATAACTATATTGCAAATCCAAAGGGAAATTACAAGAATCGATAGCCTTTCGAGAGGGCTATCTCTCTCCCAAGAACTCTCCCAAGTTCCTTACACAAAACTATTCTCCAAGATACCTTCCTTTTCCCCTACAACCTTTATTTATAACCAACTTACCCCTAACTAATTACTGTATTACCCCTAACCCATATACTAATATCATTCCTTAACTAACCCTAATAGGACTCTCACAGCTAATCACAAAAAGGCTCTCCAATTTTGTAAAATCAAAGAGAGCCTGTAATTACAAAAGAATTTCGTATTTCTTATGCACCACCGAGAAGCCAAAACCTGCACACTATTACAAAAAGAATCTCAAAACTTAGCTTTGTCTTCAAAGGGCAAGAGTTCCTTTCCATCCAAACGTTCCAAAGAAAAGCTCTGAACGCACATCTCCACAAAACTCTAGCCTTTCTATTGAAGTGCCATCCGTGAAAACATTCTAACAACCAGCTCTCCACGTCTTTAGGCATACATAATTGAATGTCAAAACATTGAAACAGAAACTGCCATCCTTTTAAGGCAAAGGGGCAGTGAAGGAACAAATGATCCAAGGACTCTGCCCCTTTCCAGCAAAAACAACATACCGACGGAGACAAAGACCAATTCGGCCATTTTCTTTGGAGTTTCTCATGGGTGTTCAATGCTTGATGAGCCAAGGACCATAAGAAAACCTTTACTTTTTTTGGGATAGAGTCATTCCAAATGAAAGTCATCAAAGGAGACTTTGATTTGGGAGGAGTTTCCCTTAATTTCATATAGGCTGATCTCGTAGTGAAGTGACCATTCTGTTCCAACGGCCAAACAGCAGCATCTGACTCTTCTTCTAACATGAACACCTACAGGCGTTGAACCATTCTCATCCAACTTTCCAATTCTCTATCAAATAAGCCTCTTCTGAAACCTAGATCCCATGTTTTTTGCACATTACACCAACAATCTGCCACCACAGCTTCTTTTTTTAAGGGAAATGGCATACAACTCTGGGAAATCTGCTGCTAAAGTTGACTCTCCATTCCATTTATCAAGCCAAAATCTGATTCTACTACCTTTCCCTAATTTGAAGGCCAGCTGATTAATAAAGAAGGAAGAAGTCTTAGCAATGTCAAACCAAGGTCTACCACTTGATTTACCTTTAGGATCTTTAGGCAGCCACCCATGAGGATTAACTCCATAAATACTAGAAATGACCTTCCTCCACAACGCTTCACTTTCTTGAGAGAATCGCCACAACCATTTCATCAGCAAAGTCATGTTCTTCTGGAGGAAACCACCAAAGCCAAGACCTCCCAAGCTTAAAGGCAAGGAAGAAATATCCCACCAAAGTGATTTTGGCAATGGCAAAAGTGATTGTGGTCATGCCAAAATCACTCCTAAACATGCCATAATCTTTGACAATGATATACAAGTGATTTAAGAAAATGGCAATAGTCAAAATCATTCACAAACATGCCCTTCAAATCCTTTCAAAATCACTCATTCTTCTTCATGTTAAATAATAGGCAATGCAAACAGGCCAATGGAGCATAGTGGCAAAAAATGGCCATTTAAATTTACTTGAAGTTTTTGCCTGGTCGTAATCAAGGTGTTATTCTACTGGTCCATGACTGCAATTAAATAGTATTATCCAAAAAGAACCACCAACTAGCAAATCCTCATATTGAGCACAATGGATCAAAATCATAACCTAAAACTCAGTTAATCCTCCCTCCTCTGCATGTAAATGCTAATTCTAGATGGGATGATCATAATACCGGGGAATGTTTGGTGTTGAAGAAGGATGTTCCAGCCAGGTCTATTCCCAATATTGGAATTAGAATTACAATGGAATTGGAGTGTTGAAGCGGTTGGAAAGTTGTCTCATATTGAGTTAATGAGCAACAAAATATTAAAATTATTCACCACCTTATAACTTAGCAAAGAGAAATGAAGCGAGTTGTTTGTTCAGTTTGGATACATCGTCATTCCACCTACAATGCGCATACCCACTCCCGTGTTTCATGGATGAGTGGGAGATCAACTGAGGAATGGGATATTCACACACATTATGAAAGGCGTCATTTTCAAAAAAGTTCAGTGTGGAGTCCCCTACAAGTCTGATAGACTCCATAAACCATAAGGTGTATGCGCAGAGGAATAAAGGGAACATGGGACCTACTGATTGTACTAGTTTGGGTCCCATGGAGTATTTTAGTTAGTTGTTAAGCATCGGTTTTGGGAACAGGGTGATATATGAGTCAGGTTGCTGAGAGCATTAGGTAGTCTTTTGGCTTTTCTTGGTAAAGTATTGAGAGAGATGCAGCTCTCTAATCTCCCTTGGCTTGTAACTAATTTCCATTCAATAGACCAGTACCCATCAAATTCCTAAAAACTTTCTTGGTTCCAAATCTACACATTCCTGGTTTCAGTGGGGCAACATCATTACTCGATGATCTTGAAGTTTGATTAGCTTTCTGTACAAGTCTATCAATAGGAACCAAATCCATCTTCTATTAAATAAAGAAAAGATTGCAAAATGAGAAAGAACTCACAGCCTTCCCCTACTCTAACAATAGATAATGCTACATAATTAGAGAGGATATACCTTGGGTCCAATAGAAACTCCTTCGGAATATAGTTAATACCAACTCGCAAATCAGCTGCAGCTCCAAGATCAATAATTTTGAAAGTGCGAGATCCTGCTCAGTTTTAAAATGAGATGAGAAAATTTTTAATCACACAAATTTGTATTTAACCCATATTTATTTACATTTGCTGGTTTAACCTTCAGAGAAAATGATATTTTGTGGCTTGATATCCCTATGCACAATCCCGGTCGAGTGAAGACTATCCAATGCAAATAAGAGCTGTCTCATTATCGTCTGAATGATTCTATTCTCCCTTTCAAATCCTTTAGGCAACTGCTGGCCCTCGCCGAGAATCATCCTCTCTACCTGACTTTCAAAGCCATCACTTAGCTATCTATTTGGTAAGCTTAAAAGTCATAATAGTAAATCCTCACCAAACTAATTCATTATTCAATTCATTAGTACTTATAGAGAGATACTGACCTCTCAAATATAATGTGAAAGTAATTTCAAGTATTTTCTTCCATGCCTCTCAATAAAACATTTGTTCCACTAAAAAAATGCAACAAAAATTCATATATTCTCTTAATAATTAATTCCATCAGCATTCTGAGAAAATGATGACTGATAAGAAAAAGTACCAACATTATAGGGAAACTCTTTGCTTTGCATTAAATCTGCCAATGTAGATTCCCCTTCAAACTTCCATATGAGCCAATATTCGCCACCTCCTTTCTTTGAAGAATTCTGGTAGTGAATTCAACATTATGGTCAAAACAACTGAATGACTCCAAATAATATAATAGTTTTTTTATTAATAAAAGAATATATATAATATTTTTTTTAGGTAATAGCAAGTTTTCAAAGTCGTGGGATGCATTTTATAACTACTTCATCTTCTGGTTCCCTTTTCTTGCAAACGTTAATATGTTATTGAAACGGTAGCCAAATTTACAAACAGAAATAGATTTTTAATGACTACCTTTTTTTTAGCTTTTCACATCCAGTAAAATATCTTGAAATGTAGGAATTAGGAAACATAAAAAGGAAATGGTCAGTAATAAATTAACTAATTTTAAAAATAACAATTAACATAAACCCAGAATAATTATGAAACGGGCAATTGGTAAAATTATGTCCTAAGTTTTAAGGGTACCAATAGCCAAATAGAGCAACACCTCAAGGAAGCCATACACGAAGTCTGCACAGCTGTTAGCACAAGCTCGTCGCACTCGCTCATTCATCCAAATTTCAACTGCACCATACTCCGTAGCCTTTTTCAAGACGAGGTCACCTTCCTTCTGGTAAAAACAAAAAATGACATTTTAACACATGTATACATATTCATTGTACATCTAATAGCTAAAGCTATAGCCTCCTTTTTATTGTTAAGAGTAAATTTTCCTCAAATAGGACTAAAGTCTAAAATGACCAATTATTGTGATGACGATCATTAAACAAATTAAAATAACTTAAAGTAAATATGGCATGACTTTCGGAAGGGTGATGAAGCACCTTTCAAAATTTTCATGGAGTTATTATGTTGTTTTGACATATAATTATAATGTTACATAATTGCTGGCTTGCATTCAGATCATTATATTAGCCCCTAATTTTGCTAGTTTTTTTTTTAAATAATTTTAATTATTTTGAGTATTTTTACCTTCCATAAAAGATATTTAGAAAAATCAGAAGCAGAACAAATGAGAAAGAAATAAAAAATATATACATACAAGAAGCCATAATTTATTCAAGGTAATCAGTGACCCATTTTAAATACATCTCTTTTCTCCATTTAGAGATAGGAAATCAATACTAGAAACAGTTGAGGTAAATTAGAGTTTTTTCCCAACAATTCATTAAGAATAATAATTGAAAATTAATTAATACGATTTTATAAAAATAAATTTGGTGGAATTGGCTCTAAAAAACTTTTATTGCTTCAATCTTGTTTTGACATTTTAGCTTTAAGTTCTAATACATTCATTAAATTATTTACCTAAATAAAGTTATAGTCAATCAGCTACAATACTTATTAGGATTTCCACCACAATCCTAAGGATGACAACCTTTTTCTCACTACTATATATATATAATTATATATTTTATTTTCATTTCGATATCCTTGAATGTCCTGGCCAGGCCAACTTGCACGCACTAACGGCCTCATCCTGTTACATATAGTTGCCAGAATAACTCGTAGGATATTAAATCCCAAGGAGGTGGCCACCATAGTTTTCTCTCCCACTAACTTAACAGTCAGCTTATAGAAAAAGGACGAAAAAAGTCTTAACTCAAAAATGATAATAATGATCAATTTAAATGAGATGCTCACAGAACAATCCATTATAAGAACAAAATAAACTCCAAAGGAGCATGGAGGATTCTGGGAAGAACCAACCGAGTGTACCTTCTCTGAAGGATTTTTAGACAGTGACACTCTGTAGACCACACCAAAAGCTCCTTCTCCCAACTTCTTGCCCAAAACAAAATCATCCTGCCCAGTAGAAAATTTGATTTCCAATCTGTTTGTTTCCCATTTTAATGACTAAAATTTGTGATATACATAAACTAGTAGCGATTTGCAAACCTTTTTGAAAGAGGGTCTGAAAATCCTCTCGAGGAAAGCAAGAATAAACATGTCAAAGAAGCCAGGAGCCACTCCGGGAGTGGCCCAGAGATAAGAAAGAGTACCCAAAGCAAGAACGGCACCAGGGATTGTGAGGGTCAGCCCATTGGACTTTGGGAGAGTGCTTCTGTATATGATATCGCCGCACTCCATCACCGTACAGGGAAGCCCCACTCCCACCCCCACAAACACATTGTGAACCGCATCGATCAGCTCCCCGCCCAGAGCCGAAACCACTGCCCTCCTCGGATTCTGGACGGATATTCTCCAAAACGAGGCCAATTCGGAGGGCGATTTCGGCTTCAGTTTGAGCAGCTTGTTGCCGAGAAATGGAGAACAGGGTTTGGAGTGGCGGGGGTGGAGCTTGGTGACTCCAATGCTGACCCCTCCACCTGCGGAAGCGACGCCGGCCATGGATGCGATTCGTCGAGGTGAACGCCCCAGTAGAAGCTTGAACAGAGCATCGAATCTCGACCACCAGAATTTGAATTTGTAAATTTCATTTTTGGGATTTTGTGGGACTGTTGTTTTTTGTGTGGAGGCGAATTGCTGGTGGGTTGGATTGGAGTTTGGAGGAGTGATGATCACCACAGGTGACACGCAGACTTGCGTGTGTGGAATTATGGGCTTGTTTTTTTCGTCGCTTTGGGATTCAAATTTGGAATTGGATATGAAGGCTTGTGTCGTCTTGTAGAGCCATACGCTTGGCTTTGGGTTTCTTGTAGAGGTATCTCTCTTGTTGCTGTGACAAATAAATGTCTTTCAGGTTTGTTTGAAGGGTCAAAAGTCACTGTTTAGCCGGGAAGTTTGAATTTAGTTTTTAATTAGTCAATAAATTTTGAATTTGATTTCTAATTTGACTCGTGGATTGAACTAACCATTAATTGATCGAATGGAATGATGACTTACAAGCAAACATATGTTGATTAAACTTTGTTAATGTGTATTTTTTATAAGTTGACAAATTTGAGTATTCTTCCATCTAAATAGCTCTTTTTCTCATTCAAATGGACTATGTCTTGATTTACGATGCATTATGCATTTTTTTTTTCATGGTCACAATTTCAATCATTTTAATCCTAAGTTTGCCATCCAAAAAACAACTATAGAGAAAAAAATAGCAATTAAACTCTTCTTTAGACTGTGATAATATGAACTAGTTAAAAGATCACCCTTGTGGCAATCATGCAATTGGTTTTTGTGAAACATGCTCCAAGAGAACATTAGAAACAACTTGACTTATTGACTAATCAATCACTATTGCAATATTCTCCCTAGCAGTGAACTCTTTAAATGCATCTTTAATTTGTTTAAGAGTTGTCTTTCAGACATTAGTATGATAATCCATGAGAACATTTCAAACCCACTTTATTTACAAAATTAAGATTCAATCTTAACCCGCCATCCGTTCAAAATTAAGTTTATCGCTTCAACATTTAGTAAAGTTGCGCGAAACACATATATTTTGGTACTCGTAGGTATGTTTTTAGTCGTATCATCTTTTATCTCCCTTAATTTTGTTTGTTTTCTCTTTTGTTTTTTATGTGAGAAAGATTGGTAGATGTTAAGAAAACTAAAACTATCAATGCTATAATAAAATAGTACTAAAATATCTGTCATGTTGTTGAACCAATGTGTCCAAAATAAATATTTATAAGCAAATGTATAATTACAAAAATAAACTATATAAAGCGATACAAAGATAGTCAATCAACACATCTACTAACCACGAGTTGTCATAATAATTTATTGATTTGATAACGTGCAATGATCTAATGACATCTTCCAAGGTTTTGACATTTGGAAGCTTGTCAATGTCTTCATGGGATGCAACTAACAACTTTACCTGTTTGGAATCAATTAATGAAATTAAGGTGATTCAACTTTAAATGCATGGTTTAAGAAGTTCTTATTTAAAACAGTTAATATACTCTGCCACAGTATGCAGCTTTGATGCCTTTTATGTTGGAGTGTATGATTACTTTTCAAATTCGTTTGGAAAAATTGAGATTCATGGTAGGTTTTCCATGTTTGAAATAAAATTCTAACATACTAGAGTATGTAAAATAAATACATAAATAAAAGATTCAAGAAATATTTGAGATTGATGAATATATAAAAATAATTAACTAACAGATGTTCGGGTAGAGAAATATAAATGTTTCAAGGAGAGTCAGAGTAATATTTACAGTGCCTAGGTGGAGAAACAAGATTTGAAATCGACGTAATAATTAATAAGTAAAGAAATAATAGACCTTGTTTATTGAGTAAAGTTTGTTTATTGAGTAAAGTTGACAATTTCAAGAGTTTACTCTTAGTGCTCAAGAGTGAAGACTAATTATTTATATAAATGTGGTTAAAATGTAACAAGATACATGCAATAAAATCACATAGCAATTAAATATTACATAAATTACTATCAAATGAGTTGTCAAACTCAGTAACATTTAATAATTTAAGGTAGAAAAAAAAAAAGTTGTGGAGATGAACATATATTAAGGCGCACATCATCTACAATCATAGACAAGAAGCCTAGCTTCAAATGAACGGAAGGATTGAAAAAGACTATAAGTAAAGAAGAGTGGTTTTACTCCTTTGTAATGAAGTGGAAAATAATAAACCGCAAGTCTAGAAAATAGAGGGAATCTTTGTATTACCATGGAGGCTGCACGGTTCAAACGGGACCACTGTTGGTGTCACACACCGACACGCGTCCGACAGTTAATTAGCATGTCCAACTATTTTTTTATTTTCTTATTTTTCGGACACATGAGCGACACAGACGCGCAAAAAGCAAAAACAAAAAGAACAAAAAGAACGTTTACTCACTCGAAGAAGATGAAGAGGAAAGAAGAATGGGGCGGAGGAGTTGGCGATGCTAAAGGAAGAAAGAGAAGACGAGAAGATGAAGGAGGCAACCGCTTGTTAGGATGAAAAATAGGATTGAAGAAGAACGAGGATGAAAATTAGGGTTAAGAATGATATTATGGAAATGGGCTGCGGTAAAACATTGGGAAGATATTATATGTTTCTTTGACTAATCAATAGATTCAGTAAAAATGTCTCGATATATGAACACTCACTAAAAGATTCGAAGACTCAATTGAAAGAATAATTAATTACAGAATCATCCTTGATAACTGAATAAAAAATAAAAAATAAAGTAGACTAGACTGTTATAAGACATGAAATCATCAATAAGGCTTACGGTGTTCCTAATAAAGAAAGTATAAATTGATGGTTACCTATTACTTTACTTGTTGTTAAAGAACAAATTTATAAAGAAGCAAATCAAATGCAAGACTAGTTGTATATCAAATTTAAACAAAATAATACAAAAATTTGATGAAATAAAAGATATTATTCTACACCACAATCTCTATAAAAATATATTGCCAAATTGGAAAGAATTAAACGTGCAAGCATCTACGGCACAAAAAAGCATAGCATAGAGAAAGTTACACAGATACCTGTGAAATCAAAGAATCGAGTGATCGCGCAAATGAAGGGAGAGGTAGAAATTCGTTTTTTGTTTGATAATTTTTAAACAGAAAATTGAGTGAGAAATCGTTTGTTTTCTGTTACCTACGAAAATCATTCGGTTCAACCAAAGTGTAAACCAAAAACAAAAGTAAAATTTAGGGTTTCTCGAAGAAAACCTGACGACTTGAGAAATTGGAAGGAGATGATGACCACGACGAGAGATAAACTTTCGGACTAATTTTATAGGTATTAAGAATAATGCTACTTAACGAACGAATCACACAAAATAATATAGGTATTAAAGTAAAAGTAAATTAAATTAAATTAAATGTAAATTAAGTTTAAAAAGTTCAAAATTAAAGCAGTGATGATTATGAAAACTATGCAAAAAAAAATAGGGTGCGATGGAAAGTCAATAACAACGTATCACGTCAAACTGGAATTGCGCGATTATATCTTTTTAATTTAAATTAATTATTATTATGGAACCTATAATATTTATATATTTTAATAGTATTTTTCTTATTTGAACAATTGAGAATATATCTTTATTTTATTCTAGCATAGAGCAGCTTTTATGAACAAAGGCAGTGTTTTTGAAAAATTATACCAACCAAATCAACTAAATATTTGTTTTGAAATTATCTAAAATGCCATTTGCTTTCAACAAAATCAAATAATCAAATTAGCTAATTTAAATCTAAACTAAATCCGTAAAAAAAATAAGTATTTAATTAAATAAACCTTCTTAAATTAGTAAAAAGACAAATTCAGATTTAAGTTTAGATTAGTTAATTATTTAATATTTCATAGATAATTTTAAAATCATTTTTATTTTAAAAATTGTATTTACTTTAACTTTAAAATCAATAGACTATCTAAACCCAAATTGCATTCAAACGATTTATTGAAGAATTTCAAACACAAACCTTACAATTTTTTTTAAAATAGAAATATTTATGGAAAGAAAAATTGATAGGTTGGAGAGGGCTAATGTATGCAATTTCCATTTTAATTTTAATTTTTGTAATTTAAATTAATATTTATTAATGTAACTTATTTTTTAAACTAATTTTATCACTATATTATTTAACTAATTCTTTTAGAAAAATACATTACTAAAAAAATCCTAAACTTGTAAGCTGTAAATTAAAAATTTTTTAAATGAAAAATATAAATTTGAACTTCTGAAACGATAAAAACTAGAAACCAAAAGATATTATTTTAATAATGCTATTTTTAAAACTTATTCCAAATATATGACACTATCCAAATAGATGGTCGTACTGAAGGGATGTGAATCTCGTAACGGAAGTAGTAGAACGCGTTCTTCAATTTCTTTTGAAGGAAGAATGTTGGATTTTACCTAATTTTAGATTTTTCTTCGTGTGATCCCAATGAGACAACACCAAATCTTCCTTTTAGGTTTCTCAGTCGAGAAGATTTCAAGCATTTACTTTAGCATCGGTTGAGCTTATGTTATATTTATAAATAGGGAAAATCTTAAGACCATTACGATATCTTATCCTTTTGGATATAAGATATCTTCTCACTAGGGAAATCCCAAAGCCATCAAGATATCTTCTTCTTTTTAATTACTAATAAACAAATTCATTAAATCAATTAACAATTAATTAATTTAATTAATAAATATTAAACTAATTAATAATTAATTAATTTAAATCCAAATATTAATTGAATAAATAATTAACCATTAATTATTTAACTTTTAATTAAATATCACATATCTCATTAAAACTATGAATCATATTCAAATGCATCTCTTTTGTATAACCTATAGTTTTAATATGAATCCAATTCATATTAATGATTTGAATCCTATTCAAATATTTCTCTCATAGCATATAGTTTAATTATTAGATCTTTATTAAAAAATAAACTATATATATAAGGTATCATAATATACATTATATATTCCCTAATATATAATTTGAGCATTTCAAATTCTCTTAAAATTTTGAACCTCGTTTTACTCGTTTTGAGCTAGCAAGGGGACCTAATAGACTTACAGATCAGAAGCTTTTAACAATACGAGATTAATCAGTCAAACTCATTAACCGAGATAATCAACATTTGTTAACTGCGGGTCACTCCACTAAAGACCTGCAACTGCACTCTTCTCACTGCAGAATATTTTCGTGTCTACGGATGTACGACTATTAACGACAAGTCAATCCTTCACGAGTGCTTGTAACTCTTGCTGCGTCAAATTACCGTTTTACCCCTGAGTTACATCTTGCTCCTTAAATACCACTACTCCTATAATAAACAACCTGGTTATGGTCCGACCAATAACCGGAAGTCCCTCTCGGACAAGTGAGAGGGTGGGGTCCCTTGTTCAAGTCTCAGAGTCAACATGTAAGGGAACACTCATCTACTTCCCTAAAATTAGGAATGAGTGAATTACATCTTGCGTAGTTATGTTCCCAGCTCCCCACTCGGTCTCGTCCCCAAAATGGTAGGATTATTGAGTCGGCGACTCGAGCCACTCTCACCCATACAAATCAAAGGACGAGCCCAAACAGGCAGGAGTCCATAACTCACTCAGGATTGAAATCGAGTTACCTAGTCATCCTATTGAAATATTAGCTAACAGTGTTACAACTAAAAATTAATTATTTCGCGGTTCGGTCTTATACAAACTTATTGTATATGTGCTCCTCAAACTCACGGTTGCTAGGAATCAACCAAAAACGCTCAAAAGTGTCGAGGATGTGCTCCAACTCCTCATCCGAACACCTACCCTACAGATAAACCTTCACAAAGTCCAACTCCGCTTGCTGAAGGTCTTACTCCAGCGATCGAAAGCCATCAGAGTCGTGAAAGTGGGACTTTAGGAGCTCAGGGTCATCTAAAATAGCCCTAGCTTGAGTAAGGGAGCGCTGAATGTCGGCCAAAACCACCTGAAGGCTGGCAACCAAGGCACTCTCGTAGCAAGGAATCCAAGGCAGTTTCTTCAACCTCCTTGGCTAACGACAGGCTAGACTCAGCCACTACCTGTCCCTCCTCTGCCTTAAGCAACCTGTCTTTAGCCGCCTTGAGGCGTAGCTCTAGCTTAGGGATCCAACTGTAGCGGGAAGTCGCCTTTACCCGAGCCATCTCAAGATCTTCCTTGGCCTTCTTGACACGAGACTCCGATTCACCCACTTGGGCCAGTTGAGATCGCATCTCCATCTCGAGCTCGCTAACATGTGCCTCAATCGCAACTGCTCGACGTTGGACGCGGTCCATCTCGATACGAAGAAGGGCTGCCCTCTCTCCGCCTACGTTGCAAACTCTCGGGCAATCTGTCTCTCCGACTAAATTTGTTCGGCCTAGGCATGAGTAATGGTGGAATGGTCGGTCGAACTCAACAAAGTCTGATGCTCATATTCCTGGACCCTCATTGCCGCCAGCTCGTCTTGCAAGGCCAGGGACAAGGCATGAAAACGACCGGCTAACTTGTAGAAATAACCTAGAGGAGGTGTCAGACGAGAAACAGAAATAATAAAAGAAACAGAAAAAGAGGGATAGCTTACATAAATCGCATCAAAGGTCTGTCCCGGCACTCCTCCCGAAAGCGGAAAGGAAAGGGGACCAATCTATGGTTGAAGGTGCGACGAACCATCTCCCGAGCAGACATTTGGATGTCTTCCATATGGTGATAGGGGTTGAAAGATGCAACCTCATTAGGAAGATCGAAACAGGTTGATATTACATGCTCATCTTACCAAGGAGAGGAAGCCATGGATTGAGAGTTTTCCAAAGCGCAACTCGTCCCCATCAGCCGCGGTGTCCTCAAGCCTATCATCTTCTCTCCTCAGACCAGAAGCGCCTCCTGTGGTCGACCCCACCCCTTGGTCAGCGAACTTCGGGTCCTGAGAAACTATGTCATTTGAACTTGGCTCGACAACTTCAGAGATCTAGAAAACCGGCTCCCCGGCAGGAGTATTGGAAGGAGATGCAGCAATACCCAACCTCACCAGGCGGCGGCGCTTGAGTGGAGGAGTCGAGTCCTCCGATCGAGGAAGTATCTCCATTGAGGGGCTCCCCTCATTAGTTCCAACAGGCGAGGCCGTAGACATAATAACGGCGGCACGACGCGGCGTTCTCAATGCTGTCAAAGCCGTTGGGAGAAGCGTGTCTGACTACAAAGAGAGGGTGAACAACAAGTTCGTGCCCTATGGGTGAGATTGATGGTGGCCTCACTGAACCTACACAAATGTTCCGATGAGAAACGAGAAATGGGAAACCCGCAAAAGAAAAGCAGTGGCATCCTTACTTACTAGCGTCGTGTTGGGGCTAGGACAATCGTCGTTGGGGTCCCCAATTAGACGATGATAGGTCAACCTTTCGTCCGTAGCTATAAGCGTAGGGACCCTCTCAGCTGAGGGAATTGTTAGAATCTTCCTCAATATGTCCTCCGACTCGGACGAAAGAGGCGAGGCCCCACTAGGAAACACTACAACAGAAGAAGTAAAGCCTAAGGATCATGGTCAGGGAAGTGAGAAAGGAAGTATTAGGATACCTACCATTCTCCCTGAAGCGACTGGTTACTCAGCTGACAAATGGATCTTCACCGGCCAACCACCTCCCACCGACAAAGAACCAGTGGTCCTTCTAGTTCTTGTTCGAAGACGGGGCATTGAAGAGCGTCTCACAGTGAGAACTCAGGCTGTAGAACCTCGGAAAGCACCCTGATTGACTTCATCAAGGTTAGGGTAGACAGTAAGGCCATGGTCATTCGCTTGCCTCCCCCCAATTCCGACCAAAGGATGGCCAGTGCCATCAAAATTCCCCATGCGTTGGGGGTCGGTTGCACCGGTGCCATACAAGAGAAAGTCAAGAAGGTTTGAGCAAAAAGAGAAAGGGGGAACCTCACTCAATTCCAGAACATTTGTGGGTAAAAACTCACCTAGACGGAGGGTTATAAATCATTTCGCCCTCAGTCGAAAGGTGCATGAGGACGTAGTCGAGAATTCCATTCTCGGCACGAAGTCCAGGAGGTCCTGCTTCGTGGCTAGCAACGGAACGTGGTTCACCACCGAACGATTAGCCATGGGAGCCAAGGGGACAATAAGTCAAAGGTGTGAAGGTGCAAGAAAAGGAAAGAAGAAATTATCACACCGCTTGCAGGTGAATTTAAAGATTTCTTAGGCGTCGCTTCGAATCCCAATGACATTGCGAATCGCGACCGCTGACTCCGTCTCTTCATGCGCCGCACGAAGGACGCAACCGCCCGCGAAATAACCATCGGCACGTGTCCCACCGTCCAGGTGGTCGTATACGCTGACGGGTAATCATCGAAACAATTGAGTCCCGCGAGTCCCACAATCCTATTAGCGAAGATATGCGTCAGAGTCTCATGCACCCTAATAACCACAGCCCTTCCGGCCCCAACCCGCTAGCCGACAAGCGGCTTGGCCCAGAAAGAGGGCTGACTGTTAGGGTAAAACCTGAGCAAGACAGGTGTTCATTCTTTAGCGGAAGCGAGACCATATATGGTTACTTCCCACCTTTCCTTGCCATCGAGTAGGACACACATCCGATTGGACAAAGCAAGGGACCATAAGCGGTTATACCTCATACATAACCGCAGTAGGGGAGAGCACGCATTGTCGGTACCAAGGGGCACCTTACAACTGTAAGGGGTGAGTCCTTAAGTCATTGGAGGCGCTACCGCCCTGTGGCTGTCGAGAGCATGTCCCCAGTCGTTTTCCAGATGGCATGTCGCAACTCTGCCACCTCTAACCGTCGTCCTTCCTGGTCGACCACTTGGAGCTATAAAAGAAAGAACCATCATCCTCTACAAGTAAGTGAAAAATCTGTCACTAATACTTGAGGTGTCTTATTTCTATCTCTTCTCCGAAGACTAATTTAATCGTTGGAATGTTTTGGGCGAGACACCGTACGAACGTCGAGTAACTTCGGTTTCAGGTTCACCCGTTTCCTGCAGGTCGGACTGTTCATTCGAGCAACACGTGGTCTGCGACTGGAATTCACCGCCAACATATACTATCGTATCCCACTCTTCTGTCATTTTTTCGTAAGCCTCCCTCTCACGAGAACAATGCTTATTGTTAACCAATATTCTTATACTCCGTTCTCCTTTTCCACTATTCATGGAGGTTTGTATGCCTTTTCTTTTTCTTTTCTTCATTGAATATGAACCTAGTTCTTTTAGAATGATCACACACACCTTCTTGGAGTAGTGGTCGAAAAGTTGGGCGTTCCATGTGATCGAAGAAGGAACATATTGATCTAGGGATTCAACAGGCACTACAAAACAAAATGGAAAACAAAACTTATTAGAAAATATAAGCAAAATAGAAAATAAATATTAAAAAAAAAATAGAGACCTAAAGCCACAATATCCTGGCAATTATAAGGAAGAGGATCAATATCGTCTGGTTCAGCCGCATATTCATTGTCTTCTAGTTTAGTGGGGGATTCATCCGTAGATCTGACAATATAGAATTTTTTTAAACAAAACAAAGGTGTCATATACAAATGTAGAAGTAGGTTTTCACCTTCGTATATCACCATGAAGAAAGTAATATACCAATATCGATCTCTGTAGACAAAATGAACCAATACAAAGGATGTACAAAAGCAAGGGCTATCATTCTCGTGGAACGACAGGTTATTAGTAAGATTATTATCGAAATGAATACCACAAGGTATCCATGGATTGTTGTTTCATGATCAAGGGTTAAAAGGATGACCAATCAAGGCATCTATGATGTTACATTTAAGAGTGTCTAGTAACGGTGTATAAAATAAGAAAACTAAGATTGTCTCGTAGCATGGCCTCCGTAAGAGGAGGAAGAGCAGGGAGCTCAGGAAGATGAGACAGCTGGGTGAGATCAAAGAGGATAAAAAATTTCATCGTTTCTGAAAATAAAGACAATAAAACCAAGATTTATTTGTAAGTAGCAACCTCGAAAATCTAGGAGCCAAAAGTAAGTGAAGATTTAAATTTTAAATTTAAGAAAAGAAAAGATAAATAAATAACAATCGATAGTAATGTGAAAACCGAACCAAACCCAACCACGAAACCAACGGTTCGGTCTTTGTGGTTTGACAGTCCATGAGCAACAGGCAAATATGGACAGGTGGTAGGTCTAAGTTGTGAATAACACGAGTACAACGAATAGAGGGAAGAGGTGATGAGACGTTCACATGCAGTGCAATCGTGAACGTAAAGTAGATAGGGACAAGATCGAGATGCTTGCAGTGCAATTATGGTATTTTCTAGCATCTTTTTCTGAATCAAACGTTTCTCCATCTAATGGTTCAAACAATAAAAAATCAAAAGATCATTTTCATCATTCTCCTCCTAATCATCATTTGACGTTTAGTTCTCTAATCATTTTATTTCGGCTGTTAAGTTACTATTTTAATTTTTATTTTCTAGCATCGTACTCGTTTCGAGGCTCTACTTTTTAAATTTAATTTTTTTCTTACTTTTATACTAAGTTGCTGTTTTAATTTCTTTTTTTCTAGTGTCTACTGAATCTGTTCCTCATCCTAATGGATCCTATCACAATGTAACAGCTAACATTTTTGTTCAATGTGACAATGGAAGGCTTCAATCCATTATAAGAACAAAATAAACTCCAAAGGAGCATGGAGGATTCTGGGAAGAACCAACCGAGTGTACCTTCTCTCAAGCATTTTTAGACCGTGACACTTTGTAGACCACACCAAAAGCTCCTTCTCCCAACTTCTTGCCCAAAACAAAATCATCCTGCTCAATCAATAAAAAGAAACAACTCGATTTCCAATCTATTTGTTTACCATTTTAACGAATAAAATTGGTGATATACATAAACTATTATCAATTTGCAAACCTTTCTGAAAGTGGGTTTGAAAATCCTCTCGACGAAAGCAAGAATAAACATGTCAAAGAAGCCAGGAGCCACTCCGGGAGTGGCCCAAAGATAAGAAACAGTACCCAAAGCGAGAACGACTCCAGGGATTGTGAGGGTCAGCCCATTGGACTTTGGAAGAGTGCTTCTGTATATGATATCGTCGCACTCCATCACCGTACAGGGAAGCCCTAATCCCACCCCCACAAACACATTGTGAACCGCATCAATCAGCTCCCCGCGCACAATCGAACCCACTGCCCTCCTCGGATTCTGGACAGATAATCTCCAAAACGAAGCCAATTTGGAGGGCGATTTCGGCTTCAACTTGTTGTCGAGAAATGAATAATAGGGTTTGGAGTGGCGGGGGTGGAGCTTGGTAACTCTAATGCTGACCCCTCCACCTACTGAAGCAACGACGACCATGGATGCGATTCGTCAAGATGAACACCCCAGTAGGATCTTGTCCAGAGCATTGAATCTCGACCACCAGAATTTAAATTTGTAAATTTCATTTTTGGGATTTTGTGGCACTGTTGTTTTTTGTGTGAAGGCAAATTGCTGGTGGGTTGGGTTGGAGTTATGATCACCGAGTGATATGCAGAGTTGCGTGTTAAGAATTTTGGGCCTTTTTTTGGAAAAAAATTCACTGCTTGATAGTGAGGGTGCACCTTACTGTTTGGGATTTTGTAATTAAAATAAATGATAGAATGCAAGTGTACACCCGTCACAAGTAGTAAAACGAAACGAGTATTCCGAGTATCGATCCTCAGGGACAAATGAAGTCTTTTTTATGGAAATGATGTTAATCAGTGACTTTGCAATTGAATTTGAGGTAACAAATATTGAGGATAATGTTGGTTTTGGTATTTTAAGACTCAATGCAATAAACCCAATCCAGTTACTTCGAATTAGCTAAAAATATGACATTTTTTTCCAACTAGGCACCAAATGCCTCTCACTATTTTCATCGGTTTTGCTTCGCCATCTTCTTATGTAAAAGTGATTTTGAAGGTATAAGTTCATCCCTAATGTCTATTAGAAAATTGAACTTAATTTAATAAAAACCAACCATAACCTTGGGTCGAGGTCCTATGTCTAGGCTACCCGAGCGAAATCTTTATGTCTAAAGTATTTCTTGCCAAAGTTAAATCATTAAAGTTGTGAAAATGTATCAACCCTTTCAGTATTGATGTTTGGTTAAAACATTAATTGACCAAATCAAGTTTTAACTTTAGAAAACAACTTTAAGTGATAAATAAGAGAAAAACACCTCTTGCCTTGTTGGATTTTAAAAACCTTAGCTAATCATCCACAACTGGCCTTGGAAAAATAAATTTAGTTCATAACTTTAGAGTAAAAACAGAATTTAACATTGATGTAAATAAGAGACATGCTAAAAAGATGAATATAATTTAAACAAGCTGAAAATGGTGGAGTTGTAACTCGAATGACCCTAACCCGTTCTCTTTCAAGATTGGGGAGCAATACTCGGTCGATTCCACAAGATTGTGTGATTACAACTTCGTAATGTGAGAGAGAGAGAGATGAATATCAAAGAACTTGCTGGAATTTTAATTGAATAAAATCAAACTTACAATTCAAGAATTACAAGCTGGAAAATAAAGGATGAACTTGAAATAAGCAAAGTTTAAAACAATAGCAACTCATTATTTAAAAGGAAAACGTAAGTAAGCTGATAGTAAAGTGCCTAAAGCTGAAATGATCACTTGAGGATGATGAATGAAGAGAGGGGAGCTGCTGTATTTATAGGAAGTTCAAAGCAGTTAGGAGGTTGAGACATTCATGGAGAGTCATCCTATTAAAACACCTTTTAGTTGGTTTGTTGTTGAATTAGCAATCATCAATGCATGGAAGACACGTGGAGGGGCTTGGGGAAGCTTCAAAACACACCAAAACTTGCGTTTACATTAAGGGCATTCTCAGGATTGGGGAAGGCGCCAGGCACCAGGCGCCTAGCTCGGTATTTTTCTGCACAAAATTGTAAATTTCCATTAGAAATCAACTCTAAAGTATGTAAAAATATCGTGTATGCATGTATAACCTAAGATAACTCCAAACGAAAGGTTTTGGACACTAAACTAAACTTAAAACACAGTTTTTTAGTGTAAAACGGTAGAAAACAACACCTAAGCAATTTTTTTTACCCTTGTAAACAAGGGAAATCACACCCCCAAATTTAGCTTTTTGCTTGTCCCCAAGCAAACTTAACAATTTATATCTCTTAAATCATATACAACAATCATAAGCAACATCGAACATAAGGATATACTAGACTTGCTTTCCATATGGTGTCTCAGGAAAGATCATCAAAACCTTGTCGTCTTCCTATCTTCAAAGCCAAATTACCATAAGTTAACAAAGTTCAAAACAATAGAAAGTTTCTTAAAATCCTTTCCTTTTTCAAAACATGAAATTTTTTTGACAATGCTCTAGAATTTGCACGCTTTCTTTTTCACTTAAATTTTAAAACTGAAGGAATGACTAGTAGCTCATGTGGGGATTTCCTCCACAGCTTTGTAAAGGCCTTTTAGGTAACAATAGATCATAACATATCTACGATGGGTTGCACGATGTTACACTAGACCCAATTGCTACCCTCGAAGCTGCTTACGCGACCTAAGCTACAACGAGTGTCTACAGTGATAAAAATGAAGACATTTTCTTGCCACTCTTTTTCTTACCCCTCTTCTTTTTCTCTCACAGTTTAAATCTTTTCCCCACTCTTTTTTTCTCACAAGGAATGAGGACTCTTTTATTTGCAAACTTTTTTTTTCTTTTTCTACTTTTCTTTTTCTCTTGCAAAAACTCTTTTTACATGCAGTTTCTTTCTAGTGGCTCTTTTTCTCAAAAATAATAGCATGTTCTTTCATGAATGGAAAAATAACATTTTCTTTCTAAAAGCAAAAGACTGTCCCCACAAACTTAAGAGAGACAATGTCCTCACTCGGAAAAGATTTTTGAAGAGGTTATGAAAAAATCAAGGTAAAAAGGACAAGGACTTCATAAAAACATTGAAAAAGTTTAGGTTTCAAAAGAAGAAAAGCAAAGAAAACATTTTATTGAAAAGAACTTGGTCACAAATGACTCATGACATTTTTGGACAAAAAGAAAACAAAGTCCATCTAATCCTTAAGAATCATCATCAACATGAAAAATAAGAAAAGACACTCCAAAATGATAAATGTGATTAAATTTGAAGCATGCTTTTTTAAGAACTATACTTTGCTAAGGCCTTGAATAAGAACATGATCGAAACAGGAAGAAACTAGATGATCGTATTTCCCCATTTAAACTCAGAAACAACCAGAAATGTTAACAATATCATCCTACCAAAACCTAACATGCAACTAAATTCCAAAACAAAATATATCAAACATAAGAAAAAGAATGAAACCTCCTTCAAACAAAGAATCAGCCTCATGGATCAAACGACCCAGCCCCAAGGTAGATGATGTGTCCCTTCTCTGTTTTTTTTTTCCTTTTTTAAAAATTAGGGTTTAAGACTTTAGATTAATTAAACAAAAACCCATTTGGAAAAAGAGACCAGCAAAGATTCAAGCAATTAAAGCCTACTTCCTCTATTTTTAAATAAAGCCCAAAGAACATATACTCTTTTTTTTAACCTCCTAAATTTGATTAAAAACTAAAAATTATCGCACCCTCCTTTATTTCAAGTCAAAACTAACTTCCAAAATTTAAATCATGATTTTTCAAATTTTTGAAACGGGCCAAGGCGCCATGCGCCTTCCATAAAAAAAAACTTCACCCAAGTAATTTGTTAACACCTTAATCTTAGCCCAACTAACCTAACTACAATTAAAAACAATTCAAATTTAAAAAATTTAAACAAAAGAAAACTAATTCTAACTAATTTACACAAAAACCCTTCAAAATAAATTTTCAATTTAGGAGGAAGGGAAATATATATTTTTTTTAAATTCTTAACTTCCTGAAAGCTGGATAGAGGCATTCTCTCTATCTATTTCTTCTCCAAAATATTTTTTAATATGTTGACCATTGACTTTAAAAATATTTTCTTTTGAATCTTCGAGTTCAATGGCACCGTAAGGAAAATTTTTTGAAATTTTAAATGGTCCAGACCACCTAGACTTTAGTTTTCCCGGAAATAATTTTAAACGAGAGTTGAAAAGTAAAACTAAGTCTCCTATTTGAAAAGGGCCTAAGCCTTATATCATGCCACTGCTTAGTTTTTTTTTTTTTTTTTAATTTTTGCATTTTCATAAGAAAAACTCATGTGCTCCTCAAGTTCCATAAGTTGGAGCTTTCTTGATTCTCCTGCAGAAAAAAGATCAAAGTTTAGTCTTTTGTCGCCCAAAAAGCTTTATATTCTAACTCTAACGGTAAATGACAAGCTTTTCCAAAAATTAATCAATAAGGAGACATGCCAAGAGGAGTCTTATATGCTGTCCTATATGCCCATAGAGAATCATCTAATTTTAAAGACCAATCTTTCCTATTTAAATTGACAGTTTTTTCCAAAATAGATTTGATTTCTCTATTAGACACCTCAGCTAACCTATTGAATTGCGGATGATAAGCTGTGGCTATCCTGTGACGGACATTATACTTAGAAAACAAACTTTTTACTGCTCTATTAAAAAAATGAGTTCCCTTATCAATTATCAAACATCGTAGGGTTCCATAACGAGTAAAGATATGCTTTTGTAAAAATTGAACAACTACCCTAGCATCATTTGTGGGGGTAGCAATAGCTTCTATCCACTTGGAAACATAATCAACAGCTAGTAAAATATAATTCTTACCATACGAGGGAGGGAAGGGCCCATGAAATCAATACCCCATACATAAAAGATTTCTACTTCCAAAATGGGGTTCAAAGGCATCTCGTTAAGTTTAGATGATACGCGACAACCCAAACGTATTGAGCTACTCGAGCCACAAGCCACTTGAATTCAATCGTAGAGATGGTTCAACCCGAAAGGCCAGGGTTAGAGGGATTACCTTTGCAGTCGTTACCTTAAGCAGATAGATTACTCACTATGCTCGAGGCCGGAAACACTCCACGAGTTTGATGACCACTCAAACAAGCATACTTCGAGGGGGGTCAAATACGAAGGCCTAAGTTCAACCATACAAAGGGATTCGAAATTTGAGAAGGGGGTTTACACAAGGCAAGGGTGAGAACACTCTCAATTCTATTCAACTTCAATAATCCAAGGGTGTGTTACAAGAGAGGGTACATGCCTATTTATAAGCAAAGGCCCTTGGCCTTTTAAGGAAAATAGCAAAATTAAAAAGAAAATTGAAAATGATAAATTCCTAAAGTATCTAAAACTTGCCTAAAGATGAAATTAAAAATTGTTAAATAAAAAGAAATAAACAAAATCAAATCCCATCAAATAATCCAAAATAATAAGGAAATCTTTTCCTTAAAAGAACAGAGTGGGTGGCAAGGCAAGTTGGGGGCACCCATGGGGGGTGGCAACATTAATGGTGGAGGTGCCCATGGGGGCTATGGTGCACGCGCAAGGAAGCTAGCGCTGGTAGGCGTGCGCATGGGCGGCGGTGCAGGCGCTGATGGGCGTGCATGGGCGTGAGGCGCGCTAACATGTAGGGAGGCGCGCATGGAATAGAGTGGGCCAGAAGAACCCGCTTTGAAGTACCTTCGCTGCGCAGAATCCCATAAGGAGCAAGTTTGTACAAAAAAAGCTCATCCTCCACTTATAATATCTAACATCGTAAAGAAACTTTTTTACCTGCTGCCGACTGAATTCATTGGGAATAATACGACTTACCAGATAATTTGCAATGTCGGCATACCGTGGAACATTTTCAATGCGAAGTAATTTCTCATCAACGAATTTTCTCGAATCTCTACTTGACCTTCATCAAGTGGGGACTCGAGCCTAGACAAGTGGTCGACCACTTCGTTCTCCGTTCCTTTACGGTCCCTTACTTCTATATCAAATTCTTGAAGTAGCAAGATCCAACGTATCAAACACAGTTTTGCATCCTTCTTTGCAAACAAATACTCCAGAGCAGAGTGGTCAGTATAAACAATTACTTTTGTTCCTATCAAATAAGACCTAAACTTATCGAAAGCAAACACAACTGCTAACAATTCTTTTTCAGTAGCGGTGTACATTTAAAGTCTTACTTGCATAATATATCATATGTAAAATTTTATTCCTTCTTTGACCTAACATGACCCCTAAAGCATAATCACTAGCATCGCACATAAGTTCAAAGGGTAACTCCGAGTTAGGTTCTATAATGATTGGAGCCGAGCTCAAAGCAGTTTTTAAAGTTTCAAACGCAGTCATGCAAGCATCATCAAACACGAATGGTCTATCATTCTCTAAAAGTTGGCAAAAGGATTTTGAAATCTTTGCAAAATCTTTTATAAAACATCTATAGAAACCCCCATGACCTAAAAAACTTCTTATTCCTTTAACACTCGTGGGAGGTGGCAGTTTTGAACTCATATCTATCTTAGCACGATCCACCCCAATCCCATTTTTTGAAATCTTATGGCCTAGAACTATCCCCTCTCGTACCATAAAATGACACTTTTCCCAGTTTAAAACAAGATTTGTTTGCTCGCATCTTTTTAAAGCATTTTCTAAATTTAATAAACAATCATCAAAAAAATTTCCAAAAACTGAAAAGTTATCCATAAAAACCTCAATAATATTTTCTATCATATTCGAAAAGATGGCGATCATACACATTTGAAATGTTGTCGGTGCATTGCATAGACTAAAAGGCATATGCCTAAAGGCAAATGTCCCATACGGACATGTGAATGTCGTCTTCTCTTGATCCTCCGGAGCGATGGTAATCTGGTTATATCCCTAATATCCGTCTAGGAAGCAGTAAAACTCCTTACCTGCAAGACGATCCAGCATTTAATCAATAAACGGGAGTGGAAAATGATCTTTTTTCGTTACCTTGTTTACTTTGCGATAGTCGATGCAAATTCTCCAGCCGCTCACAGTCCGGGGTGATATAAGTTCATTCTCCTCGTTTACCACCATCGTCATCCCTCCCTTATTTGGTACACATTGCACTGGCTCACCCAGCTGCTATCTAATATAGGGTAGATGACTCCAGTGTCTAACCATTTCATGATCTCTTTTCGAACGACTTCCTTCATTTTTGGGTTCAAAGGTCTCTGGTTTTCAATTGAGTTGCTGACACCTTCTTCCAATAGGATCTTCTGCATGTAGAATGCAGGGCTTATCCCTCGAATGTCAGCAATGGTCCAACCAATGGCCTTCTTGTATTTTGTCAATATCTGCAACAATGAAAGCTCATTTTCAGTAGATAAAGTGGAAGAAATAATAACAGGCAAAGTTTCATTAAGTCCAAGATAAGTGTATTTCAAGTGAGAAGGTAAAAACTTTTGTTCCAAAGTGGGCGGTTCCACAATGGATGGTTGCAAAGTTTTGCATACTTCTGTCTCTATATCCTCTTTCTCTTTTAGTGGATGTGTCTCTTCAGTTACTTTTGGGCATTCATTTTCTGCATCCTCTAGTTCTTCCTCAATTCCGGTAACTAAAAGATTATAAAACTCATCAAACGAAGCACAATTCGAAGTACTAATAGCTGAACGTTCTTCTCAATCTCCTAGAAGTTTCATTGCATCCAAAACATTAAACTAAACCTCTTCATTATTAAGCTTCATTGTTATTTCTCATTTTCGAACATTAAACACTGTATCTCTTGTAGCTAGGAAGGGTCTACCTAAGATGATAGGTACATCCAAATCGGCCTCACAATCTAAAATGATGAAGTCTGTAGGGAAGATAAACTTATCTACCTAAAGTAGAATATCCTCTATTTTTCCTTCAGGCTTTTTAATGGATCTATCCGCTATTTGGAGGGTAACTGTAGTTGATCTAGCTTCTCCTATGCCTAATTCTTGGAAAACAGATAAGGGCATTAGGTTAATACTAGCACCTAGGTCGCATAAAAGCTTTACCTAAATTCTTTCCTCCAATAGAACAATGGATGATGAAACTGTCGGGATCTTTACATTTTATGCGCAAAGGGCCTCCTACGGCTTCACTACTACATTTAGCCATAGCAACCATCTCATGTTCACCTAACTTCTTTTTCCTAGACACAAAATTTCTTTTAGGAACTTAGCATAATTCGACATTTGTTCTAAGACATCAACTAAAGGAATGTTTATGTGTAGTTATTTAAGGATGTCTAAAAACTTCCTAAACTGAGATTCTTGGTTTTTCTTGGCTAATCTTTGAGGGAAAGGAGGAATCGGGGTAAAAGAAGAACTTTCTTGTGGAGAGGTGTCAGACGCCTCCCCCTTTTCCGAGGTGGTTTTTTCTTTCTCTACTTCACTAGGGACATTCTAGACTAATGTAGAGGGTTTATCTACCTCAACCGGCATCTTTGGTCCTTCGTAAGCTAATCCACTTCTTAAAGCTACTGCCTTGCATTGCTCTTTTCAATCTCTTTTTGGAACTTCAGTATGTCCAGGAAAATAGCCTTACGGTCTCGCCTTCAAATCATTGGCAAGTTGTCCCACCTAAACTTCTAGGTTTCTCATTGTCGCTACTTGATTTTGGATTGTGGCATTCTGGGATTGCATCAATGCATCATTGCACGCCATTTACTCCTTAAACATGTTCCCGTGAATAGTATTGTTATTCTGAGCTGGCTGCGGTGGGCTCTTTGGTTCTGATTGTACTGTTGTGGTGGTGGCATCTGTTGATTACTTGGAAAAGCAGGAGGGACATAGGGCTGCTTATACTGCTGGTTCTGCCCTTGGTTTGATCCACTGAAACTTCCTTAACCTCCTCATGAAAATTTGGGATGGTGTCTCCACCCAGGATTGTATGTGTTCGAGTAGGGGTTAAAGTTCCGGTTGTTCCTGTGACCAACATAATAAACAGAAGCTGGGTTATGCGGACAATTCTTATAAAGATGGTTATCAATACAATAAGAACAAACAATTTCATTAATTTGGAAAACGGGAGAGGGAGCAACATATTTTGGTTGCACTGGTGCAGCTGGTGTATTCTTCCTTTCTAGGGCCAACTCCTTGAGCATTTGATTCATCGTCACCATTTCCTTATGCATTGAAGTTGTTATGTCCAACGCCAACACACCCGCTTGATCTTGCTTCTTAGGTGCCGGTTTCGACCTTTGAGAACACCATAGCTCGTTGTAGGAAGCTAGGTCCTCCAAAATATCAACTATTTCGTTGAAGGTCTTTTTCATGAAAGCTCAATTTGTGACATTGTTCAGCATCATCTTTGTGGGATGGTTCAAACCTCTGAAGAAATGCTCAATAGATATATGCTGGTAATCCATGGTTCAGACACTTCCGCAGTAACTCTTTGAATCTCTCCCATGCCTCGTGCACTAGTTCATGGTCATATTGTCTAAAAGTGACAATTTCTTCTCTTATGTCACCATGACGAGTGGGAGGAAAATACTTCGTAAGAAACTTATCTACTAGCGAATCCCAACTGGTGATTGATCCTATCGCAAAGCATCATCAATGATACCAGGTAATCTAAAAGTATTTACAATTTGAAGAAATGTCTTGAGATGGTCATGAGGATCTTCATGTTCACGCCCCTCGAATTGTCCTAATGTCTGAAGTATTTGAAACATGAGCGGCTTCAATTCGAAGTTGGCAGCTTCTAGAATGGGATTCAGAATGACAGAATCCAAATTCTGGAATGTTGTAGCAACATATTCTCGCATGGCCACGTCTCTATTATCTGCCATTTGGATATGATTGAATTCATTGTTTTGTTGTCGACCTGCCATATTTTTGTTAACAACTGGTGGATCTGCAGGATTTCCAAGTGGAATTTCGTCCGTAACTGTTATTGTACTTTCACTCTCGCTTTCAAAATCTCTTTCTTTCCCTTTCTTTCTTTGCTTTTCTCTTCATTTTCTAAGTCTCTGTTCTTTTCTCAACCTACGACAGGTTCTTTCAATTTCAAGATCAAATGGCAACAGAAATGAATCCGTGCTGATGCACTGAACACTGACTTTCGAGGTTGGATATAAATAAAAAGGTTTGAGAACAGAAACGACAATCACAAAAATCGATCATAAAATTTAATAAAAGACTAAAACAAATAGTCCCCGACAACGGTGCCAAAAACTTGTTTGGGATTTTGGAATAAAAATAAATAATAGAGTGCAAGTGTACACCCGTCACAAATAGTAAAATAGAACGAGTATTCCGAGTATCAATCCTCAAGGACAAGTGAAGTCTTTTTTTATGGAAATGATGTTGATCGGTGACTTTGCAATTGAATTCGAGGTAACAAATATCAAGGATAATGTTGGTTTTGGTATTTTAATACTTAATGCAATAAACTTAGCTCAGTTACTTTGAATTAGCTAAAAATATGGCATTTTTTTCCAACTAGACGCCAGACGCCTTTCACTATTTTTCATCGGTTTCGCTTGGCCATCTTCTTATATCTAAGTGATTTTGAAGGTATAAGTTCATCCCTAATATGTCTATTAGAAAATTGAACTTAATTTAATACAAACCAACTGTAACCTTGGGTCGAGGTCCAATGTCTAGGCTACCCGAGCGAAATCTTTATGTCTAAAGTATTTCTCGCCAAAGTTAAATCATTAAAGTTGTGAAAATGAATCAACTCTTTCAGTATTGATGTTTGGTTAAAACATTAATTGGCCAAATCAAGTTTTAACTTTAGAAAACAACTTTAAGTGATAAAAGAAGAGAAAAACACCTCTTGGCTTGTTGGATTTTAAAAACCTCAGCTAATCATCCATAACTGGATTTGGGAAAATAAATTTAGTTCATAACTTTAGAGTAAAAAATAAATTTTGGGAAAATAAATTTAGTTCATAACTGTAGAGTACAAAATAAATTTAACACTGATGTAAATAAGAGACATGATAAAAAGATGAATAGAATTTAAACAAGCTGAAAATGGTGGAGTTGTAACCTGAATGGCCCTAACTCGTTCTCTATCAAGATTGGGGAGCAATATTTGGTCGACTCCATAAGATTGTGTGATTACAACTTCGTAATGAGAGAGAGAGAGATGAATATCAAAGAACTTGCTGGAATTTTAATTAAATAAAATTGAACTTACAATTCAATAATAACAAGATGGAAAATAAAGGATAAACTTGAAATAAGCAAAGTTTAAAACAATAACAACTCAAAACTTAAAAGGAAAATGTAAGTAAGCTGAGAGTAAAGTGTCTAAAGCTGAAATGATCACTTGAGGATGATGAATGATGAGGGGGAGCTGCTTTTTTTTATAGGAACTTCAAAGCGGTTAGGAGGTTCGGACATTCATGGGAGGGTCATCCCTTTAAAACATCTTTTAGTTGGTTTGTTGTTGAATTAACAATCATCAATGCATGGAAGACACATAAAGAGCTTAGGGAAGATTCAAAACACACCAAAACTTGCGTTTTACATTAAGGGCATTCTCAGGATTGGGGAAGGCGCCAGGCGCCTAGCTCGGTATTTTTCTGCATAAAATTGTAATTTTCATTAGAAATCAACTCTAAAGTATGTAAAAAATGTCTTATATGCATGTATAACCTAAGATGACTCTAAATGAAAGGTTTTGGACACTAAACTAAACTTAAAACACGGTTTCTGAGTGTAAAACAGTAGAAAACAACACCTAACTAGTTCATATTTACCCTTGTAAACAAGGGAAATCACTTACCCTCACGTACATGGCTCTATAATGAAATGAAAAATGTTGGCTGTTATTTTAAATGTTAAGTGAAGTAATAAAAGAGAAAAAAAAACGATCATTTCTCGGCAATCATTTAAAACTATAAAAATTTAAATGAAATATATATATATATATATATATATATATCATTAAATTGTGGAGATGTATTTAATAGTGTAAACTTAAGCTGCATTGAGATGGGAAAAAAATTAATAAGAGAGAAAAGAAGATGTTACAGTGCTGCATAAGTTGGGAAACAAAAAATGGAGACAAATAAGAGAGAAAAAGGAGGTGAGAAGGTATAGGAAGAGATAAAAAAATGAGAAGAACCAACGAACACTTTTTAGAAAAACTAAAAGACATTTTGATGAGATTATGAGTTTTAATAAAATAATAAATAACCAACCGTTATCTTCTTATTATAGGGTCACATTATTTATTATTTTATTAAAAATAATAATCTGATCAAAATCTCTACAAAATTTATTTTATTTTTATAAATTGGTCGGATGATTCTTCTCCTTTTTTCCTCTCTCCCTACGACTACTAAGTTCCTTCTTTTTCTCTCGTCTTCATCCCCATTTTGTTTTTCAATCTGATATGGAGCAGATCAAGTTTACAGGATAAAAAAATAAATCTCCACTAAGTTATATATATATATTTTGTAGTTTTAAATGATTATCCAGAAGTCATGTAACATGATTTTTTCCTCCTTACCGTAGATTGGCTATTGCTTTTTTAATTATTTTTATTAAAATTCATAATCTCATCAAAATTCATTCAAACTCTCTTTTAGTTTTGTAAAAAAGTGTTTGAGGATTCTTCTTTATTTTTCTCTCCCTACAACTTTCTCACCTCTTTCTTTTTCCCTCCTCTTTGTGGTGGACGAAGAAGAGAGAAAAAGAAGGAGGTGAAAAAGTTGTAGGGAGAGAGAAAAATGAGGAAGAATCGTCAAACACTTCTTAAAAAATTAAACTAGATTTTTTAGGGATTTTGATGAGATTATAAGTTTTGATAAAATAATTATATAAAAAAAATCAATAGCCCATGTACTTTTAAGGAGAGACGAAGAAGAGAGAGGAAAAAAAGGTGAGAAGTTGTAAGGAGAGAGAAAAAAAGGGAGAATAATCATGACACACTTTTTAAAAAACTAAAAGAGATTTTCGAGTGGTTTGATGAGACTTTGATGAAATTATGAGTTTAAATAAAATAATTAAATAAAACAATAACCGAACATCTATTTTCTTACTATAGAGCCACGTAAGGTAAAGAACACAATACTCCTAACTGTTAAGTGGTAAATAATATTTCCCGAGCATGCTCAACAAGTATCTAAAAACCACTAAATTAAGCCATGCTTGCTCAAGAAGCTTCATTGGAGAATTGAAGAAACTAGAAGCTACTAGAGTGCAATATATGGCCACTATATCCAAGGCTAATATGTGGCATATTTTGTAGCCGTAGAAATTTGCTTGATGAACAAGTATGGATGAACTATAAATAGGTGGGCACCCATGTTTGGCAAACCATCCCAAAAATCCCCAATTTCAAGTGAACTTAAGTGTGAGTGTGAGACTTGGTGCGATAAAGATAGAGAGAGTTTCTTCTGATGAGAGATTTTGTTCTGCATAAGAAAGAAAGTTTGTAACTCGTACTTTTATTGAGTGAAATTATTCTTCCTTGTCCGTGGTTTTTACCCTAATTCGTTTAGGGGTTTCCATGTAAAATCACTATCTCATTTTTCTTCTTCTTTCCTCTCTACTTCTTCTCAATCCATTTTAGTTGCGTCTAACTCTATTTGGTTCCAACCCTTTTTACAACAAGTGGTATCAGAGCTTGATTTTGGGTGTTAATATCTACTTATCGTATGCTCTGTGGTTGCCACTAAAAGTGGATCCTCCACATAAAAAAAATAAGTTAGATATCTTTCACCTTGATTAAAGGCATGGGGAATTGTCTAGTTCGTGATAGAAGTAACAGCGGCAAAGTACGAGATTGAGAAGTTCAACGGGACTGATTTCTCATTGTGGAAGATGAAGATGAAGGCTATCTTGATAAAAGACAATTACCTTGCAGCCATCAATGCAAGGGCGGCGAATGTCACAGATGACAAGTGGAACGAGATAGACGGGAATGCTATTGCAAATCTTCATCTGGCACTAGCAAATGAAGTGTTGTCAAGCATAGTGGAGAAGAAAAATGTGAATGAGATTTGGGATCATCTCATAAAGTTGTACGATGCCAGGTCATTTCACAATAAGATTTTCCATAAGAGGAGATTGTATACTCCACATATGTCAGAAATTGAATACTCTATTTTCTCAACTCACATCATTGGGTTGTAAAATAGAGCCAAATGAACGTGTTGTACTTCTACTTCAAAGTCTTCCTAATTCGTATGATCAACTTGTCATCAACCTAACGAATAATGTTCTCACCGACTATCTAAACTATAAGGATATTTGAGCTGCTATCCTGGAAGAGGAAAATCTGCTAAAAAACAAAGTAGATAAGTTGGCAAGTTCACAACAAGTAGAGGCTCTGGCGGTGACAAGAGGCAAATCAACAAAACTTGGCTCAAGTGGGAGCCAAAATCAAGGAAGGGAAACATCAAGAAGTAAGAAAACATGAAGTGCTACCACTATGGCAAGAAGGGTCATCTAAAGAAGGATTGTTGGAATCTAAATAAGAAAGATTCCAATCATCAGGGAAATTGTAGCAAACATCTAAAATGAAAGTGATGTCTTGTGTGGTGAAGCAGCGACAACTGTTGAAAGCAGAAAGAGTTTAGCTTACGTGTAGTTCATCGACTCAGGAACTACTTATCACATGACCTCTCGACGAGAATGGTTCCATCATTATGAACATGTCTCTAGAGGATCTGTGTTCAACTGTGATGATCATGCCTTGAAGTTTGTCAGTATTGGAACTATCAAGTTGAAGTTCCCGCACAATTCAACACGTGCAACATGTAGAAGGCCTGACAAAGAACTTGCTCTCAGTAGGTCAACTAGGTGACATTGATTTCAAGGTGATCGTGGAGAAAGATTATTGGGTGTGTTGCCCTAAACTCGTAGTTTGTAATTATGTAAAAACAAATTTACATTCAATTAAAGTTCTTTTTTTTCTTATTCAATCAATTTATTGTTGAATTTACATCATTGCATTGTGCAAATCCAATAAACTAAACATCCAAGGTTATTATCATGTAACCGGGGTAGTATATATACTCGGCATATATTTGATATACCATCGATATACAAGTGGATAATGTCTCGGGATAACCTAAAGGGTCTAAGTATATGGACAAGATTGGGTACCTTATCCTGACAACACTATAGATACGGCTTACTTTGTAAATGTTACAAATGACCCGATCTAGGTCGTTCATGTGGAGACATGCGAGTGATGATATCCTATACAATGAGTTTGTATAAGACCTACCGCGAAATAGCCAATCTTTAGATGTAACACCGTTGACTAATAGATTACTATCTCATAGGATTATCAGACAACTCATTCTCAATCCTGAGTGAGTTATGGACTCCTGCTCGTGAGGGCTCGTTCTTTGATCTGTATGAGTGAGAGTGGTTCGAGTCGCCGACTCAACATTCCTACCATTTCAGGGACAAGACTAACTGGAGAGCTGGGAACATAACTTTACAAGATGGAATTCACTCCTCTCAGACTTTAGGGGAGTAGATGAGTGTTCCGTTTAATGTTGACTCCGGGATTTGAACAAGGGGCCCCACCCTCTCACTAGCCCGAGAGGGACTTCCGGTTATTGGTCGGACCATAACTGTGGACACATAAATAATCTATAGGGAGAAGAGTTTAGTTGCAGGTGTTTAATGGAGAAACCTAGATTTAACGTATGTTGATTGAGGTGGTTAATGAGTTTAGCCGATTAATCTCGTACCGTTGTTGCTAATTYTGATCTATAGGTCCATTAGGTCCCCCCATTAGCTCACAAAGGGTAAAATAAGGATAAAAGTTTTTTGAAAGAATTTGAGTTGTTCAATTTAAATGAGGGATTGTAGATTAATTGTATAATATATAATTAACATAATGTATATAGATACATTATAATATAAAGTTAATTATGAATGACATTCATAATTAAACTATATATTATGAGAGTTATATTTGAATAAGATTCCAATAATAATTAATATAAATGGGATTCACATGAAAACCATAGGTTACAAGAGAGATATACATTTGAATATGATTAAAATAAATTTTTAATTAAATATATAATATTTAATTATTATTATTATTATTAATTATTTTATTGTTAATTAATTATAATTAATTTAATTAAGTATTGTTAATTAATTAACAACTCACTCCGTTGCATTTTGAAAGGAAGTGGGAATTTGGTTTTATTGTCTTTTCTTTATTATTAATTAAAGAATGGTGGGTATTTTACTCTACATTTGATGTATGTGGTTTGAAAATAGATGTTTTCGGTTTTTGGCATTAGATTTACAGTTTTAATTAACAACCCACAAACTGATCCTTGCCCAGAGAATAACGGGGAAGACATTTTAGTGGTGTCGTTGAACTACGGTGAAGAACGATCTTTAAAGGTAGGTTGTTCAACTTCTCCTTCTTACGTTGTTTTCATCTTTTCTTTATTGTTTTTCTAAAACAAAATCATAGCCCAAGCGTTCACGCACTTCCGCTGCGGGATTCGATCCTTCAACTGGTATAAGAGCCAAGTTATGTTTTCGATCTTGTTTTTAATTACATAGAAAATAATGGTGGGTATTTTACTTTACATTTGATGTATGTGGTTTGCAAATAGATGTTTTCGATTTTTGACATTAGATTTACAGTTTTTTCGTTGATTCGATCAATGTAAGRGCCCGTTGTTTTAGGCGTTTAATTTTGTAAATCGAGTCTGTAAGTTCGTGTCGTTCGTGGCAAGGAGTGGCTATGAAAGAGTACCACAAATTTGAAGCAAAACCGAAGGTTCCCTGTGCAACTTGAGTGGACAGCGTCTCAGCGCTGCCAGGACTATAGAAACCCAAGAGTTCAAGCCTGCTGCAGAGGGGGCATTGTCTAGGCATTGGGCACGGGCGCCTAGGCGCCGGGAAAAAAATTGCTTTTGTTTCGTTTCTTATAGGATGCCAAAAATCGGTCTACTTTGCTATTTAATTATTTTGCATTTTGAATGTATATTTTATTAGTTACATATGTTGCATAAAGTGTGTCATATAGTTTTAAAATCCCACCATACGATACATGCATCATATGTATATTTGATATATTATATGTATGTATGTTCATGCATCATATAGTTATAATTGTTATAATATATGGATGTTTGTTTTCAATTTCATGTATGATTAATATAAGAGTTGTATTAATTTCATGAAAATTGAATTGCATTGAGCATGACRTTACTTAATTTAATATAATTGTTATATTAATGTACGTTGTCAATGCATGATTATATGTTTAATTACTTAAATTTTGTAACAGTTATAAAATTTTGGTAAATAAAAATTAAAATCTATAATAAATAATTGCATGCAAACATAGGGTCTAAGTTAATTAATTTTAAAGGGGTTCAAAATTAATTAGACCTTAGTTATATCTTCTAATATGATTAAGGGGTAGTCTTTTATTTTGTTTTAACTAGGTTTCAAATGAAATAATAAAAAACTAACTATAAAATATTGCCTATAAGGGAACCCTATATAAGGAAGATTGTGTCCAGGTTGAGGTATTTAAGCTAACCGTAAGGGAACACCTGTTCCTGAGAACCAATCTGGAGGTTGAATTAGTCAATATTTTATATGCAAGCAATAATGTCATTAGTTTATTAACACTTTTAATAAACTAAAACATTAATGTACAACTTCCGATATAAATAGTTATATTGGGGCCACTAAAAATTCACTTAGTTAATTTCACTTAGCCGGAATTTACTTAAGTAATATACCCTAATCTTAAAATACTAAGTGGGAGAAAAAGAGGATATGTAATATACTACGTATATTTTTTGATATACAAGGTATATATGACATTTTTTTCCTCTCACGTTTCTCCTTAAGTTCACATTGTGAGTTCCATGCTCGACCTCTTGTCGTCCTGGGCACAGCCTCCCTACGGAAGGTGTTTACATAGTTCAATATCAAGGTGAATGGAGATAGTATTCATAGTAAGTGGAGAATGACGTGTGACAACACATCCTACGGTCTCCACTATTAGTTTGCATCGTAAGATTTCATACATTACCTGCGTGTCGTCCTGGTTCGATCCTTACGGAGGGTCTATTGTATGAAACCGAAACCAAGGCAAACACTAGAAATGGATAAGGGTTTCTTAGGTTTTGCTCCAATATTTTCCTTTCCTACGACTGGATTATTGGGGCGGACCTTCGAGGTCTGAAAATGGTGGGTCGCACTTACGGGGAATGGTTAAGCTAGTTAGCAGTTTTCTAACCAAATAAATGGTGACTAATGACTATAGGAATAAGAGTTATTCCGGTGTAAGATTTAGTTGAGAACGTCTCACTTCAGTGGAGGAGTAGTTGTCTGCCCTATGGTAGCTATTGTTCTAAATCCCCGAAGCATCGTTGCAAAACAATTTTGTTAGGGTGCTTGATTACTTTTGCTAAAAGTATATTTTGTTTAAAGGATAATGTATAAAATTATATAGGTTTATTTTTATTTTCAACATGTTGACTTCCATTATTGCTCTTTTAGACGCTGAAAAACTTAATGGCGAGAGTTACAAATAGTGGAAATCATAATAGATGATCTTAGGTTCGTCTTGCAAGAAGAATGTTCTCAAGCTTCTGCGCCTAACGCCAATGTGACGGTGCGCAACGCCTATGACCACTGGATCAAGGCTAACGACAAGGCAAAGGTCTACATCTTGGCGAGCATATCAGATGTGTTTGCTAAGAAGCACGAGAACATGGTCACTGTTGGGTGTGTTGCTCTAAACTTGTAGTTTGTCTTTATGTAAAAACAAATTAATAATCAATATATTTATATTCAATCAATTTGTTGTTGAATTCAAAGCATTGCATTGTCGAAATCCAATAAACTAAACATCCAAGGTTAATATTATGTAACCGGGACAATATATATACTGGGTATATATTTGATATACCCTCGATATACAACTGGATAATATCCGGGGACTAACCTAAATTGTCTATAGTATATGGATAAGGTTGGGTATCTTATCCTGGCAACACTATGGATACGACCCGCTTTGTAAATGTTATAGACGACCCGATCTAGGTCGTTCGTGTGGAGACATGCGAGTGGAGGTATCCTATACAATGAGTTTGTATAAGACCGGACCACGAAATAATTAATCTTTAGTTGTAACACCGTTAGCTAATAGATTAATATTTCAATAGGATGACCAGGTAACTCGATCTCAATCCTGAGTGAGTTATGGACTCCTGCCTGTTAGGGCTCGTCCTTTGATTTGTATGGGTTTGAGTCGCCGACTCAATATGCCTACCATTTTGGGGACGAGATCCAATGGGGAGCTGGGAACATAACTACACAAGATGGAATTCACTCCTTGTCGACTTTAGGGTAAGTAGATGAGTGTTCTCTTAAGTGTTGACTCCGGGACTTGAACAAGGGGCCTCACCCTCTCACTCGCCCGAGAGAAACTTCTGGTTATTGGTCGGACCATAACCGGGTTGTTCATTAGAGGATCACCAGTACTTAAGGTACAAGACGTAACACAGAGGTAAAACGGTAATTTCGTTACGAACACTCGTGAAGGATTGACTTGCCATTAATGGTTGTATATCCGTGGACACGAAAATATTCTACAGTGAGAAGAGTGCAACTGCGGGACTTTAGTGGATTAACCCGTAGTTAATAAATGTTGATTAACTCAGTCAATAAGTTCGACCAATTAATCTCGTATCGTTGAAGGTTATGATATTTAGGTTCATTAGGTATCCTTACTAGCTCACAACGGTTAAAATGAGGATAAAAAATTATGAAATAATTTGAACATTTCAAATTATATAAGGGAATATATATAATGTATAGTCATACATTATATATAAGTATATATTATGAGAGAAATGTTTGAATTGGATTCATATTAAAACTATAGGCTATACAAGAGAGAGTTTTTTTTAATATGATTCAAATATATAGTTTTAATTAGACTAATAATTATTAATCAAATTTATTAATAATTAATTAAATTAATTAAATGGTTAATTAATTTAGTTTAATTAATTCTATTTAATTAATTAAATAAATAAATAAAAACCAACTCCCCCCAAAAACGTAGGGGATGGGTGATGCGGTGACGTGGGGAGTTACCCCACATCACCTTTTTGGTTAATATGCAGAAGTTGTTTTGTAGGATTCTCTTCTTCTTTAACCTACAAAACAAATAGAGAAATTTGGCTCTCTAAATTTAGACTCTCTCAATTTTCCTTCAATTGCTCCCACAAGTAAAGTTCTCGTTCCCATAGGATAGCCGCGAAGATCGGTGGTTGGTGTTGAATGGAATCATTGGAGAATTTTTGAAGAAAGTCTTCAAAAGTAAGTTTCGGTTTCCCTTGTATTTTCCTTTTCGTTTGTGGTTTTTGTTCCTAAAAATTCAAGAACAAGATCGTCGTTCCCGCTGTGGGAAGAACGTCCAATCATTTACCTCCAAGGAGATCATGGACTCGCTGCAAAGCATGTTTAGACAATGGTCCTCACAGGCTCGACATAAAGCCCTTAAGTTCATCTACACCTCCCGCATGAAGGAGGGCTCGTCAGTGCGAGAACACGTTCTCAACTTGATGGTCCACTTCAATGTGGCGAAGATGAACGGTGCGTCATAGACGAGCAGAGTCAGGTCAACTTCATTCTGGAATCTCTTCCAAAGAGTTTCCTACAATTTCGCAGCAATGCGGTTATGAATAAGCTGGAGTACACTCTTACCACGCTCTTAAACGAGCTGCAGACCTACAAGTCACTTATGAAAAATAAGAGACAAGGGCGCGAGGCAAACATTGCCACCTCCAAAAGGTTCCACCAAGGTTCGACCTCTGGAACTAAGTATGTGTCATCTTCTTCTGGAAGTAAGACTTTAAAGAAGAAAAAAGTTGCTGGTAAGGAGTCCAAACCTGACTATGCTACTGCCGCTGCCAAGAAAGGCAGGACCAATGTTGCAGACAAGGGAAAGTGTTTCCACTGCAACATTGACTGGCATTGGAAATGCAACCACCCAAAATACCTGGTCGAAAAGAAGAAAGCCAATGAAGGTAAATACGATTGACTTGTTTTGGAAACATGTTTAGTGGAGAATGATGATTCCGCCATGATATTAGATTCAGGAGCCACTAACCATGTTTCTTCTTCGTTTCAAGGAATTAGTTCCTGGAGGCAGCGTGAAGCCGGAGAGATGACTCTCAAGGTCAGAACGGGAAAAGTCTTCTCAGCTGTGGCGGTAGGGGAGCTCGAGTTGTTTACAAACAAGAATTTGTATATATTATTAAATAATGTGTACGTAGTTCCAAAAATCAAAAGGAACTTAATTTCAATTTCTTGTTTGTTAGAACATTTGTACTCTGTTTATTTTAATACAATGAAGCATTCATTTTCAAAAATGGTGTGAATATTTGTTTTACTAAACTTGAAAACAACTTGTAGATATGTGCTAAGACCAACCATTACTAAAGCAGTTTTAAGAACTGAGTTGTTTAAAACTTCTAAAACTCAAACTAAAAGGCAAAAAGTATCTCTTAAAGAAAATAACTATCTTTGGCACTTAAGATTGAGTCACATTAATTTCAATAGGATTGAGAGATTGGTTAAGAGTGACATTCTAAACGAGTTAGAAGACGATTCTTTACCACCATGTGAATCTTGTCTTGAAGCCAACATGACTAAAAGACCTTTTTTACTGGAAAAGGTTACATAACCAAAAAGCCCTTAGAACTTATACATTCGGACATTTGTGGTCCAATGAATGTTAAAGCTCGATGAGGGTATGCATACGTAATCTCTTTTATAAATGATTATTCAAGGTATGGTTATATATACCTAATGCAACACAAGTCTAAAGCCCTTGAAGAATTCAAGGAGTATAAGATCGCGGTTGAAAATCAATTAGTTAAAACATTAAAGCACTTCGATCTGATCAGGGTAGAGAGTATATGGACTTGAGATTCCAAGACTATATGATTGAACATGGAATCACGTCTCAACTCTCAGCCCCTGGTACACCTCAATAGAACAGTGTATTAGAAAGGAGAAATAGAATCCTGTTAAACATGGTTCGATCAATGATGAGCTACGATCAATAGCCTAACTCATTTTGGGGTTACGCAGTGGAGCCTGCGGTTTATATTTTGAACGTAGTTCCATCAAAGTGTGTTTCTGAAACACCCTCTGAACTATGAGATGATCGTAAAGCTAGTTTACGTCACGTCTGTATTTGGGGATGTCTGGCTGACGTCCTCGTGACTAACCCAAAGAAATTGGAGCCTCGTTTAAAAGTATGCTTATTCGTAGGTTACCTTAAAGAGACAAGAGGTAGTCTCTTCTTCAACCCTCAAGAAACCACGTTCGAGATCATAAACCACGAAGTAAAATAGTGATAAACGAGATTTCCGAAGAAGCTACAAACACGTCAACAAGAGTTGTTGATCAAGGTGACACTTCAACAAGAGTTATTGGTGAAGCCAGCACATCACGTCAGTCACATCCACCTCAAAAATTAAGCGTGTCTAGACGTATTGGGAGGGTTATGTCACAACCTGACCGCTATGTGGGTTTAACTGAAACCCAAGTTGTCATACCATGACGACATCGAGGATCCATTGACCAACAAACAGGCAATGCAAGATGTGGACAATGACAAATGGGTCAAAGCCATGGACCTGGAAATGGAGTCTATGTACTTCGATTCCAATTGGGAACTTGTAGACCAACCCGACGGGGTAAGACCCATAGGGTGCAAATGGATCTATAAGAGAAAACGAGACGCCGAAGGAAAAGTACTGAACTATAAGGTGAGGCTTGTGGCGAAAGGCTACACACAAAGGGAAGAGGTGCACTATGAAGAAATCTTCTCCCCTGTAGCTATGCTCAAGTCCATAAGAATACTTTTGTCTATTGCCGCATATTATAACTATGAGATTTGGCAAATGGACGTCAAGACTGTCTTTCTGAATGAAAGTCTTGAAGAAAGTATTTATATATGTCAACCCGAAGGGTTCATAGCACAAGGTCAAGAGCAAAAGGTTTGCAAGCTTAAACGGTGCATATATAGATTGAAACAAGCATCTCGATCTTGGAACATAAGGTTTGATACTGCGATTAAATCTTATGGTTTTGACCAAAACGTTGATGAGCCTTGTATACACAAGAAGATCGTCAACAACACTGTAGCCTTCTTAGTATTGTATGTAGATGATATCCTACTCATTAGGAATGATGTCAGATACCTTACTGACATAAAGAAGTGGCTACTACTAAGTTTCAAATGAAGGATTTTGGAAAAGCTCAATATGTTATTTGCATCCAAATTGTAAGGGATCGCAAGAACAAAGCACTAGCCTTGTCTCAAGCAACCTAAATCGACAAGATGCTTGTTCGATATTCGATGTAGAATTCTAAGAAGGGCTTATTGCCTTTTAGGCATGGATTTCATCTGTCTGAGGAACAAATGTCCTAAGACACCTCAAGAAGTTAAGGATATGAGATGCATACCCTACGCTTCAGTAGTGGGCAGCCTGATCTACCCTATGCTGTGTACTAGGTCTGACATTTGCTATGCAGTAGGAATGGTCAGTAGATATCAATCCAACCCAGGATATGATCACTAGATTGCTGTTAAGGGAATCCTCAACTATCTTAGGAGAACGAAGGACTACAAACTTGTGTATGGCTCTAATGATTTGATCCTTACAGGATTCACTGACTCTGATTTCCAAACAGACAAGAATTCTAGAAAATCCACGTCGGAGTCAGTATTCAATCTTAATGGAGAAGCAGTAGTTTGGCGAAGCATCAAATAATGATGCATTGCAGACTCCACCATAGAGGCTGAGTATGTTGCAGCTTGTGAAATAGCAAAAGAAAAGGTTTGGCTTAGGAAGTTCTTAATCAATTTGGAAGTCGTTCCAAACATGAACTTGTCCATCACACTTTATTGTGATAACAGTGGTGCTGTGGCAAATTCTAAAGAACCTCGAAGCCACAAGAGGGACAAGCATATCGAAAGGAAGTACTACCTTATACAGGAGATAGTGCAACAAGGAGATGTGATCGTCACAAAGATTGCTTCCGAGCATAACATTGCTGATTCTTTTATGAAGGCACTCACGGTGAAAGTGTTTGAGAGCCATCAACTAGGTCTACGAACGTTGTACTATTAGTCTAGGGCAAGTGGGAGAAATGTAATGGGTGTAGTGTATTGTTAGGGTTCACTTTTTATTGTAGAAATGTGTGTCGGTAGGCCTATTTGACCATGAAGTTGAACCCTTTACCATCATTATTTGCCAAAAAGAATTACATATTCTTAAAGTAGAACATGTGTAGAACATTCCTGGATAAATTTCAATATATGGTACTTTAGGGAAAAAATAAGAAAAATATTGTCAAAGTTCGAAGAAAATCACAGAATCTGTTTTGCAGGGAAATTGCACCTAGCACAATTTTGGAGTCAACTTTGGCCAAAACGTGCGTTTCACTTAATGAAGGGCAATGGGGTTATTTCCAACATGTTTGAATCAAGTTTAAACCGTGAATCCAAGTTTGTTAGGTGAATCTCAACCCATTTCCACCTAAAATTATGGGGAGTTCAACCAACTCAATGGCCTATAAAAGGGAGCCTCTCCCTCAGCAGCAAATCATTATTTCCTTACATTTTCATACTTTTGCTTATCGTATTGCTTTTAATTCAAGTTCTACCTTTTCTTTTTCATTTATTCTATTCTTCTTAAGTTCTTTAGCGAGTTTACACTCCCTTCACGCTCGAAAGAGAAGAGGGTCAAGCTAGAACTCCTTGTACGACTTATTTATTCGTTTTTATTCAATGAAAATTACTTCCTTTATGTTTTCGTGCATTTTATTTCCTTTAATTATGCACTAGATTAGTTATCAACCTCTTTGTGGAATGCCCTAGTCAAAATGATTTGATTTTCAACACGCTCGTGATTTTGCCCAGATTGCGCCTGTCACTTTTTTGGGTTGGTTTCTAAAAACTTCTCTTTACGTATTTTTTCCATTTGGCCAGTAGGAATTTGATTTATACACTAAAGCCCAACCCTGAGAAGGGTGGGTTAGGTAAAATAATAGAAAACCAATATGGGATGTGACTTAGACATAAGTGCATAAAACACGGTCCTTGACATAGGCCCTCTGATCCACAAATGAAAATGAGTTGATATTTATTTTCTAGGATTGTAATCACACATAGACATATGATTGTAGGTTACCATAGCCTCTGCAGCAACCAAAAGTGGCAGTGAAAGAGTATAACTCAAATTTCCAAGAAAAGCCACAAAATTGCGTCTGGCGCATTTTCCCAATAGTGTGTATTTCCCATGTTTTGCATCAAAACTAAGGTAAAAATTGCTTGACATTTCAAACCCGAAACAACACTTTTTATCATCATCTTCTCAATAAACCACAATTGCATATTTGAACCATTCACTTCTTTAAAATTGTTTTGAAAAGCAACAAGACTCTGAGGATTCGACCTTGGATGACAGTGTGCGCTTGCACGAGTCTCTAATCTTTTTAAAGGTAGAGAAAGTCTCAACATGTATGTCCTTGTGGGAGATTGTTGGGTGTGTTGCCCTAAACTTGTAGTTTGTGATTATGTAAAAACAAATTTACATTCAATAAAGTTTTTTTTTTCTTATTCAATCAATTTGTTGTTAAATTTACATCATTGCATTGTCCAAATCCAATAAACTAAACATCCAAGGTTATTATCATGTAATCGAGGAAGTATATATACTGCGTATATATTTGATATACCTTCGATATACTAGTGGATAATGTCTCGGGAATAACCTAAAGGGTCTTTAGTATATGGATAAGGTTGGGTACCTTATCCTGGAAACACTATGAATACGACTCAGTTTGTAAATGTTACAAACGACCTGATCTAAGTTGTTCGTGTGGAGACATGCGAGTGAGGGTATCCTATACAATGAGTTTGTATAAGACTGGACCGCGAAATAGCCAATCTTTAGATATAGCACCGTTGACTAATAAATTACTATCTCATAGGATGATCCGGCAACTCATTCTCAATCTTGAGTGAGTTATGGACTCCCCGTGAGGGCTCGTTCTTTGATCTGTATGAGTAAGAGTTGCCCGAGTTGCCCGAGTCGCCGACTCAACATTCCTACCATTTTGGGGACGAGACTAACTGAGGAGTTGGGAACATAACTTTACAAGATGAAATTCACTCCTCCACAACTTTAGGGGAATAGATGAGTGTTCCCTTTAGTGTTGACTCCAATATTTGAACAAAGGGCCCCACCCTCTCACTAGCCTAAGAGGGACTTCCGATTATTGGTCGGGTCATAATTAGGTTGTTCACTAGAGGATTAGCAATACTTAAGGTACAAGATGTAACACAAGGGTAAAATGGTAATTTTACCCATCTGTGGTTACGAACACTCGTGAATGATTGACTTGCCGTTAAGGGTCGATATCCATGGACACATAAATATTCTATAGTGAGAAGATTGCAGTTGTGAGTTTTTAGTGGAGTAACTTACAGTTAACATATGTTGATTAAGGTGGTTAATGAGTTTAACTTATTAATCTCGTAACGTTGGAGCTTCTTATCTATAGGTCCATTGGGTCCCCCACTAGCTAACAACGGGTAAAACAAGGATAAAAGTTTTTTGAAAGAATTTGAGTTGTTCAATTTAAATGAGGAATTGTAGATTAATTGTAGAAGATATAATTAACATAATGTATATAGATACATTATAATACAAAGTTAATTATGAATTACATTCATAATTAAGCTATATATTATGAGAGTTATATTTGAATAATATTTAAATAATAATTAATGAGAATTTGATTCCCATTAAAACTATAGGTTAAAATTGATGTGAATGAGATACACATTAAAACTATAGGTTATGAGAGAGATCCACTTGAATATGATTCAATTAAAGCTTTAATTAAATATATGATATTTAATTATTATTATTATTATTATTATTATTATTATTATTATATTAATTAATTATTAATAATTAATTAATTAACAACCCACTTCCTTCCTTGCATTTGGCAAGGAAGTGGGAAATTGGTGGGTAGGGAGGTTGCTTCAAAAAATGAGTTACATTTTGAGTTTTTTTTTTTTTAATGGCTTTTAGTCATTTTGGAACAAAGTCATATTCTCTCAATTAGATCTCCCTTTCAAATCCAAATTTCCTCTCTTTCAAAAAGACGATTCACACAAACCAATTCTTGCATAGAGAATAGCGGAGAAGACATTTTGGTGGTGTCGTTGAACTACGGTAAAGAACGACCTTCAAAGGTAGGTTGCTCAACTTATCTTGCTTCCCTTTTATGTTGTTTTTGTCTTTTCTTTATTGTTTTTCTAAAACAAAATCAAAGCACAAGCGTTCACACGCTTCCATTGCGAGATTTGATCCCTTCAAAGGTATCATGAAGGTCATGTGAGGTGCGCTTACACTTATGAAGGGAGAAAAGGTGGCTACAAACTTGTACATGTTGGAGGGAGAGACTCTGCAAGAAGGAGAAGCATCAATTGCCTCAATAAGTCCAAGTGAAATGCTCTCGATGACCTGGCATCAGAAACTTGGACACATGTCCCAACAAATAACGAAGGTTCTTGCCGAGCAGAATCTACTCTCAGCGCTCACTAAGGTATCTCTACCCTTTTTGTGAGCATTGTGTTACAAGTAGGCAACACAAATTTCTCTAACAATTTGAAAAAAAATAAATAAATAAAACAAAACAAATAAGAAGAAACTAGATTGGGAAGTAAGTCTAAAATTGAATGTAGCAGCGATTGTTGTGTTGGATACACTTGTAATTACGGTAGAACAATTAAATTCAATGGTACTAAAATATATGTAATTTTGTTGAACACGTATGTGTCCAAAATAGATCTTCATCCTACAAAAATTAACCAGCAAATGTATAATTACAAAAATAAAATATACAAAATAATACAAAATAAGACAGTCCATCAAATCATCTACTAACCAATAGTTTCCAATAACTTATTGATTTGAAAAATGCGCAATGATCTAATGACATCTTCCAAGGTGTTGATATTTGGAAGGTTGTCAACGTCTTCATAGAGTGCAAGTAACGACTTTACCTTTTTGGAATCAATTAATAGGATTAAGGTGATTAAGCTTTAAATGCATGGTTTAAGAAATTCTAATTCGAAAAAGTTAATATAATTTACCGTAATGTATTGCATATTGCTTTGATGCCCCTTATCTTGGAGTGTATAATTACCTATCAAATTCATTTGGAAAAATTCTTGGATTGCTTGTATGGCTAGAGATTTATAGCATGTCATCCATGTTCGAAATGAGATTCTAGCATATCGAGTATATAAAATAAATATATAAATAACAGATTCAAGAAATATTTATGATTGATGGACACATCAGCATAAATAACTTACGAATGTTCGGGCAGAGAAATATAAATGTTCTAAGGAGAGTTGGAGTAAGTATATTACAGTGCCTAGGTGGAAAAACAAAACTGAAACTGATGTAATAACTAATAAGAAGGAAATGATGATGATGATGAAATCTTGCTCTAGTTGGCGGGATTTGCAGTTTTGCAAATGAGCTATAGTAGATAGCAAAAACAAAGAAGAAAGCGATATTATTTGATACAAATTAGAGTAGAGTTCTTGGGGAATGATGATGATGATGATTTCTGTTTGGTACTACTATGCCTACGAGTAGATACAACCGTCATGATACTAATACGACTAGGAATTCCTGAAAATATGTACGTATTTAATCTATTTAGCATACTAGTTAAATATGAATGATTCATTCACACATGCTAATGGACGTGCTAATGCAAATGAAGAGTTTTGAGAGACAAACACAACTATATATGTAAGATTTAAACTTTAAATTCTAAGTTTTGTTTTAGGATTATTGTCCAATCTATCATGTTGAAGAACAATCTTAGAATCTTCTAAGGGAAAACATTATATTAAATTTCTTATAAAAGTGTTCAAATTAATATTGTTATAATGTTGAATGGGAAAGTCTTTGATTCAGTTGCACTTTCATTGACATGGAGCCACTTACTAAAAATTTCTATAGAAGATAAGAAAGCTAAGTAATCCTACTTTTTTTGTAGTTAATTATCTATCCCTAACTTACATATTCATTGGTTATATTTTCAAGAAAACAACAATAATAAGACATATTTGTTTGTGGTATGCAACATAATAACATACATATATATTTATATGCAAGATAATTACCTTTTTCACCAATAAAGTGTAACTAAGAACCTATAAATTAATAGGTGGATTTTATATATGTCCCTTTGTAATTACCAAATAATTACGCCGAAGAGAATAAACCTACAATCAAAGAAGAATAAATTTGTATAATGGATGTTGTTTATTAAGCAAAGTTGACAATTTTATAGAAAAACTAATTATAAAAAGTTTACTCTTGGTGTTCAAGAGTGAAGAGTAACTATTTATGTAAATGTGATTAAAATATTACAATATACATGTAGAACACTATTAAGACGGTGGTTTATGATGTATGAGGCATCACAAGTTACTATGAAATGAATTGTTAACTTAGAGAAATATAAAATATCAACTCCTAATTAACCTCGAGTCAACAATTTAATAGTTTAAAGTAGCAAAAAAAATGGTGCAAATATATTAAGGGCGCCTCATCTTCAATCATAGAAAAGAAGCCCAGCTTCAAATGGACAATAGTCAAAAGGATGATTGAAAAATACTATATGTAAAATTTCACTCAAGAGGAAGCAGGATGATTGAAAAAGACTATACGTAAAATTTCACCCAAGAGGGAGAGGTGTTCCTCCTTCGTAATGAAATGGGAAATAATGGCAAGTTTAGATAACAGGGAGAAATCCTTGTGTTACCATGGAGGTTTGATCATCAAAACATTTGGTAGATACTATATTTCTTTGACTGTAGGAGTGACCAATAGATCGATACAATGGGTAATATTTTGAAAAATGTCTCGATACAAGAATACTTACTAAAAGACTCAAATACTCAGTTGAAAGAAAAAAGAATAATACGCCGACATCCTTGATAACTAGATAAAAAAAAAGTTAAAGTAGACTAGACTATTATAAGACATAAAACCATCAGTAAGGCTTATGATGCTCTTAAGAAGAATAGATAATCGATGATTAACCATCATTTTACTTATAATTATGTTGTTAAAGAACAAATTTACAAATAAGAAATCAATGCAAGATTGGTTGTATACTCGATTTAAAAAAAAATAATACAAAACTTTGATGGAATAAAAGAAATTTACTCTACTCTACAATCTCTATAACATATTGTCAAATTGGAAAGAAATTAAAGATGCAAGCATCCTACATCACAAAATCATAGAGAGAAAATTACATATATATACATGCGAAACCAAGTTGATTACGATCATTCTACTATTGATGGATAGCTTCCTAACAGAGGATCGAGTGATTATGGAGCTACAAACAAGAAGAAACTTATGGTACGATTTTCTGTATTGGTCAAACCAGAGAGCGTAGATATCGACTACCGAAGGGAGAGATTGAAATTTGTTTTATATTTGATAGTTTTTAAAAGAAAATTCAGTGAGAAATCGTTTGTTTTCTGTTACCTACACAGATCATTCCGTTCAACAATTGTAAACCAAAAAACAAAAGAAAGTAAAATGTAGGGTTTCTCAAAGAGTACCTCGAGGAATTGGAAGGAGATGACGACGACAAGAGAGATGGTGCCACAATGTAATTATATGAAAATAGATAACTAAGAACTGATTCTTGTTTGGATGAGGAAGAGGAAATCGAACCGATTGTTGTTTGGATGACCCGCTTCCAACTAGATTTATCAATTCAATTTTCTCATACCTCTATTTCTTTATTTATCATTAATTCAGTTTTAATAATGTGCAATGGACAAGAAAATAGATCAACATACGATTATCATGAGAAACAATCGACGTAGATCTGCATAGGGAAAATAGAAAAACACGTACTGAAAATCAGACAGAGTCAAGAGGAGGCGAGCGATAATCTGTAGATCTACTATGGCGCGTTGACAGCAACAGATGACAGCAGCGACAGGGCAATAATATGAAAATAGAGATGCTAAAAACCAATTGTTGTTTAGATGAGGAATAGAAAATAAAAAACAACGTTACGCATAAAACATTGAAATAATGGACCAAGGAAGGAGATTAAAGAACCATGGCAATTTTGAGGATGAGCAGTGTCCTCTGGTTCATAGGCAACTACTTCGACTGCATGTTCAACAGGGGAGGCTAGAAAATAAGGTAATTCATTAGAAAAATAAGAACATAGAAATTAAATTAAAAATGAAATTAAAGTGATGTTACCTGGAGGAGGAGATTCTGTAAATCGTCGATATATGCTAGAAAGAAATAAAAATATAGAATTTAATTAAGAAAATAAGGTAATTAATTAGAAAAATAAGAAAACATAAATTAAATTAAAAATGAAATTAAAGTGATGTTACCTGGAGGAGGAGGTTCTGTAGATCGCTCAATATGTGCTGGAAAGAAATAAAAATATAGAATTTAATTAAACAAAACAAGCAATATATCAATACTCATCCCTATCTATAAAATTGAATCGATAGAAATGATGGACAAAAATAATGGATATTGTTCTTATGGAACAAAAGGTTATTAGCAAGATTTATTAAACCAAAGAATATCACAAGGTACCCTCGGATTGTTCCTTCTTTATCGATGGTTAAAAGATGGCCAAGTAAGGCATCTATGATATTACATTGAAAAATGACAATTACTAATAAAATGACGAAGTTGATATCATCCACTAGTTTAGACTTYTTAAGAGGGGGAGGAGCAGTAGCAGGAGGCTCAGGAAGATGAGGAGCAGTAGCATCAGGCTTGGGAAGATGAGGCTGAAAATGAGACGGTTGAGGATTAGAAGACTGAGTAAAAATATGAGAAGGATGAGTGAGAGGTTCAGGAAAGGGAATAGGTGGTAACAGTGCAGCTACAGAGACCATAAAGGACAATAAATTTCATGATATATGGAAATTAAGAAAATAAAATCAATATTTATTCATAGGAATGAAACCTCGAAAATATAAGAGGCAAAAGTAAGTGAAGATTCAAATTTTAAATTTAAGAAAATAAAAGATAAATAAATAAATAATACAAACACCGTTGAATTGTTAGTAATGTCAAAACCAAATCAAACCAAACCAAATCGGCAAACCGACAGTTCGGTTGGTGCAATTTGACAGTCTATGAGCAACAACACAAAAATGGGCAGGCGGTAGGGCGAAGGTGCAAACGACACGTCGTGGTGCTCGCAGTGCAATTATGAATGCATGGTAGAAGGAACTAGTGAGTGGCAGACGAAACAACTAATATGAATGGACTACACGAGCGGATGATTGCAATAGAGTGGTGGCGTGTTGCAATATGCTGGCAACAACAAGTACAATGCACATTGATTGGGCTGCGACTGTTATGGTGGGGTGAGGATGAAACTCTAAAAAAAACCCTAAACTAAAATAATAAAATAATACCTAAAACTTAAAAGGAAAGTTTTAAAATAAATTGAAAACTAAAGAAAACAAATTGGTCACCTCATCTAAAAATGCCAAATTTTTAAATAATAGTTGAAAAAAAGCGGTCACATCAGTCAAAAATTTCGAAATAAAAGGAAATTAAATACTCTACTCACATCAGACTTCCACAAAAAATAGAGTATAAATATAAAGGCATAAAAAAGCTGAATAAATAATATTTAAGCTAAGGTTAAGTTTTTTAATCTCATACCCGAATCGAACTGAATATAGTCCATTTCATAAATATAACTAATCGAACTGGACAAAGTTATAGATTGACTAAACCGAAAAATCTATTCGGTTCAGATTGATTTTGTCGATTGTAGTGTGCAGTTGCACCCCTAATAAATTAATTAATAATATTGTTGAATGAACTTTTTTATTTTAGACTCATTTGTTGGAATGAATTAATAATTTTTTCAAATGCAGGTAAAAACTTAAAGAACAATTATATTTTGACTATTTAATGGGCATATAAGTAATCTTGATTTTGGGCTCATGACTTTCCATTCAGTGGTATGCCCCGCTCAGTAGAAATCAGCTCATTAATCTTGGGATAATGGGAAAACCTATGATTAACTTATAAATAAATGGTTATGGTCCCCAATTGAGCCTCTTGTTCCTCGTCAAATAGAGAGTATTGCTCATATTTGATCTGGATTGCATAGTTGAGGAACACTACAAACCACAACTTCTTGCAATTTGTGGCAGTTTATGGTCTATCTATCTAATGGTTCCAGGTAATTCTAATCTTTTTATAGATTTTGGTTTTCTTTTTATGCTTAGATTATTGGTCTTGATTGTTCTGGAATTTTATGGGTTTTATTCTTGAATAATTATGAATTGAGATTTATTTAAATTTTCAAACAAGTGGTATCATAACAAGTTTTGCATGAATGATTATGAGATCTTTGTGAATTACTTTTAGACATATTGTTGTTTGAATAATATTGGAATTATTTGGATTGATAATATGTTGAACAATGTTTCGTGATTTAAAATTATTAATTGCTGAAAATTTTTCCATTCTTTAAACATAGATTTGGTACATTTCAATACTTATTTACAAATTTATGATTATAGACTTTTATTATTAAAAAATTAATAATAAATAAAGTTTTGTTTGCAGCATTGATAGTGATCAATGCCGCTACGGAATTGTGGCACTCCATATAGAGTGCCCTTGAAGGTTGAATATGCTTGGCCGGCGTCTTAGCACATTGGAGTGAATGTTGTAGTGGGTTTGCTCACTGCAACCTAAAGAATTTAAGTTTTATTATTTTTATTATTTTTAAATAATAATAATAATAATATTGAGTTTATGGTCTGTTTTAAATTTTTTTAATAGAAGGTTGTTTAATTTTTCATTTATGTTTTGCTTACTAAAGATCTATTATTTTGGTAGAAAATTTTTTGATTATCAATACTTGACAAAATTTTTAATTTAATTCTATGAATGTTTTGATTTTGAAAATATTATTGTTAATTGTTGAAAATAACTTATATATTTTATTTTCATATGGAAACGATTAATAATAATTAAGAAATAAATTGTGAGATTTTATTAATGTTGTTTATGCGAATTGTGATCGGCTCAAAGAAAGGTCACAATTTGGCCTAATAACACATACACTTGCAACTAATAGAATGAATTGTTGATATTTTATTATTATGTGCTACAATTAGTGCTTCGTATCCTCGTTGTTGATGAGTTAAAATATAAATAAAATTCCTTTTAAAAAATCCAGTTTTGATTTTTCTTTCAGAATTTATAAATTGTTTAGAGGACTTATCCCTTATCAAATGATGCATATAAATATATTATTATTAATTTATATTTATATGCATAATTTAAATAGAGTCAAGAGGAGGCCACCGATAATTCATAAATTTGCAATGGCGCGTTGACCACAACGGACGACGGCAGCGATAGGGTAACAATATGAAAATAGAGACACTAAGAAACGATTATTGTTCGGACGAGGAATGAGAAATCGAACTGATTGTTGTTCGAATGATTTGCTTACGACTGGATTTATCAATTTAATTTTCTCATACCTCTCTTTCTTTATTTATCATTAATTCACCTTTAATAATGTGCAATGGAGAAGAAAATGCAGGAACATACGATTGTGATGAGAAACAATCAGTTTAGATCTATATAGGAGAAAATTAAAAACACGTACTGAAAATTAGAGAGAGTCAGGAGGAGGCGAGCGATAATTTATAGATCTGCAATGGCACGTTAATAGCAACGGACGACGGTAGGGACATGTTAATAATCTGAAAATAGAGACGCTAAGAATCGATTGTTATTCAGATGAAGAAGAGGAAATAGAATCGATTTTTGTATGGATGATCCGCCTACTACTGCATTTAATAATTCCATTTTCTCATACCTTTTTTTCTTTATTTATCATTAATTCAGCTTTAATAATATGCAATGGAGAAGAAATTGCAAGAACTTACGATTGTGATGAGAAACAATCAGCATAGGGGAAAGAGAAAAACACGTATCGAGAGAGAGTCAAGAGGAGGCGAGTGATAATTTGTAGATCAACAATGGCACGTTGACGACAATGGACGACGACAGCGACAAGGTAATAAATAGAAAATAGAGACGCTAAGAACCGATTGTTGTTCAAATAAGGAAGAGGAAATCGAATCGATTGTTGTTCGAATGATCCGCTTCCGATAGGATGTATCAATTCAATTTTCTCATACCTATATTTCTTTATTTATCATTAATTCAACTTTAAAAATGTGCTATGGAGAATAAAATGCAGGAACATACTATTGTGATGAGAAACAATCAACGTAGATCTGCGTAAGGGAAAGACACATACCGAAAATCAGAGAGAGTGAGGAAAAGGCGAGCGATAATCCGTAGATATTCATTGGCATGCTGACAGCAACGGACAGCGACAGTGACATGGTAATAATCTTAAAATAGAGACTACAAAAACCGATTGTTGTTTGGATGAGGAAAGGGAAATCAAATCGATTGTTGTTCGGATGATCCACTTCTGACTGGATTTATCAATTCAACTTTCTCATACCTCTCTTTCTTTATTTATCATTAATTCAGCTTTAATAATATGCAATGGAGAAGAAAATGCATGAACATATGATTGTGATGAGTAAACATCGAAGTAGATCTGCGTAGGGGATAGATCTGCGATACCGCGTTAACATTAGCGACAGGGTAATAATCTGAAAAAATAGAGATGCTAAGAATCGATTGTTATTCGGATGAAGAAGATAAATCAACTAATTGTTGTCCGGATGATCCGCTTCCAACTGGATTTATCAATTCAATTTTCTCATACCTACCTTTCTTTATTTATCATTAATTCAGTTTTAATAATGTATGTATTAAAGTAAAATCAAATTAAATGTAAATTAAATCGAAAAATTCAAAATTAAGGTAGTTATGATAATGAATATTATTTGAAAAAAAATAGGGTACGATGGTCAAATCAGAGAATAGCTTATAACCTAAGTGATTTAGGTATGAGATGCCAAATTGAAAATTTGCTTACTATTTAATTTTTAAATTAATATTTATTATAGAACGTATGAAATTTTTATATTTTGTTACTATTTTCTTTTATTTGAACCATTGTGAATATATCTTTTATTCTGGTATAGAGGCCTTATGAACAAAGTTCATGTTTTGAAGAATTATCTCAACTAAATATTTATTTTGAAATTATCTAAGAAATCATTTAGTTGAAATAAAATTATCAAATTAGTTAATTAAATCTAAACTAAACCAAATCAAATTATCAAATTAGTTAATTAAATCTAAACTTAATTTGAGGGAGTTATTCTCAATATAACAAACAAATAAATATTTAATTAAATCAATTTTTTTAAATTAGCTACAAGGTAAAAGGAAAAATCTTGATTTAAGTTTTGATTGAATTAGTTGATTTATATAATATTTCATAGATATTTTTAAAAACAAATCTTCCCAAATCTTTGTTAATTTAGTTTAGATAGTTTTTAATTTTAGTAATTATATTTAGTTTAACTTTAAAATTAATAGATTAGTTTTGCCCAAATTACATTCAAAGGATTTCTTACTAAATTTTTTACAATAAAGATATTATAGAAAAAAAAATTGATATGTTGGGGAGGGCTAATGTACACGGTTTCTATTTTTATTTTTGCAATTTAAATTAATATTCAATATGGTAACTTATTTTTTAAATTAATTTTCACACTATATTAGTTATGTAATTATTTTAAAAAAATACATTATTAAAAAAACTCCTAAACTTGTAAATTGTAAACCTAAAAATTCTAAAAATGAAAATATAAATTCGAACTTGTAAACATATAAGAAAAAAAAAATGCAAACAGCTGAAATTTCCAAAATGATTCTTTCACCTCCAAGCATCAAGCCCAACAACTGAATATGTTTATTACAGTAGTGGTTTTGTTTATTTATTTGGTTAAAGTTACAAAGTCACATATTTGTAACTTTATGTGTTAAAAACACATGTATGTTAAACTTAAGTTATTTCTTAAAGTGAGAAGTTTTTTACATTTATGTGTTAAATTTACATATGTAAAAATGTTACATATGTGTTTAAGTTATGTGAGAGGTTACATATTTGGACAACTATATATAGTTTTTATTTTTCTTCATTTTGAGATATTCAAGCTTTCTCATTTGAGTTATTTCTCCTCTCACACGAATTCTCTCTTTTTTTGTGGTGTTGTTATTGTTTGTGTTGAGAGAAAATATCTAAGAGTTCTGTCAGATCCGAGTAGTTCGAGGTTACTATTCTACCGGAGTTAGTCGTTGTATCCTGTTGAGACGATCGATGTAGTCTTCTAGCAACTTGTGCAAAACAAATTATTGTCTTCAGGTCAGTGCTACTGAAGCATACCTCGAATATATTTATCAAGTATTAATGTTCGTCAAGTTGTCAGAATTGTATCGTTTGTAGCCAGTTAAGTTGTAATCTGTTTGCTAATGCTACTCAATTTATATATACATAGTATATTTACCCAACAATATTACCTTCTTAGAGAAGTGGTCGAAACTCTCCACTGTGATCAGGAGAAGATTGTTTCGTTCATTCAACGGGCCCTAATAAAACAAAATTTAAAACAAAAACTTATTATAAAGTATAAGAAAAATAAGAAATAAATATTAAAATAAAAAATATATCTATTACCTTCTTGGGTTAGTGATCGAAGCACTCCACTGTGACTTTGAATCAAAATGTTTGGCGTCATTCCACTGTGATCGAGAGAATGAATGGATTGATCGGGAGATTCTAGAGGCCCTATTAAAACAAAAACTTATTAGAAAGTAGAAGAAAAACATAAAATAAATATTAAAAAAAATTGAGACCTGAAAGCAACGTTACCCATAAAACATTGAAATAATGAACCAAGGAAGGAGATAAAGGAACCGTTGCGATGTGGAGAAGTAGTGTCCTCTGGTTCAGAGGCAACTACTTCAGTTGCAGGTTCAATAGGGAGGCTAGATAAGAAGATAATTCGTTAGAAAAATAAGAACCTAGATATAAATTAAAAATGATATTAAAGTGATGTTACCTGGAGGAGGAGGTTATGTAAATTGCCGAATATATGCTGGAAAGAAATAAAAATATATAATTTAATTGAGAAAATAATGTAATTAATTAGAAAATAAGAAAATAGAAATTAAATTAAAAATGAAATTAAAGTGATGTTACCTGAAGGAGGAGGTTCTGTAGATCACCCAACATATGCTGCAAAGAAATAAAAATATAGACTTTAATTAAACAAGACAAGTGATATACCAGTACTCATCCCCATAGATAAAATTGAATCAATAGAAAGGATTGACAAAAACAAGTGATATCGTTCTTATGGAACAAATGGTTATTAGCAAGATTATTAAAACAAAAAATACCGCAAGGTATCCTTGGATTGATCTTTCTTTATCGATGGTTAAAAGATGGTCAAGTAAAGCATCTATGATATTACATTAAAAAATGGCAATTACTAACAAAATGRCGAATCTGATATCATCCACTAGCTTAGACTCCTTACGAGGGAGAGGAGCAATACCAGGAGATTCAGGAAGAAGAGGATCAGTAGCAGGAGGCTTAAGAAGATGAGGCTGAAGATGAAAAGGTTGAGAATGAGAAGGCTGAGTAGGAATATGAGAAGGATGAGTAAGAGGCTAAGGAAAGGGAATAGATGGTAGTAAGGCAGCTAAAGAGACCATAGAGGACAATAAATTTCATAATATCTGAAAATGAAGATAAAAAAATCAAGATTTATTCGTACGAATGGAACCTCAAAGAGGCAAAAGTAAGTGAAGATTCAAATTTTAAATTTAAGAAAAGAAAAGATAAATAAATAAATAATACAAACACCGTTGAATCGTCAGTAATGTACTGAGAATCAATTGTTATTCGAATGAGGAAGAGGTAATCGAATCGATTTTTGTTCGGATGATTAGCTTTCGACTGGATTTAACAATTCCATTTTCTCGTACCTCTTTTTCTTTATTTATCATTAATTCAGCTTTAATAATGTGCAATGGAAAAGAAATTATAGGAACGTACGATTGTGATAAGAAACAATCATCGTAAGGGAAAGTGAAAAACATATACCGTTAGAGAGTTAAGAGGAGGCGAGCGATAATCCATAGATCTACAATGGCATGTTGACGGCAACGGATGACGGCAGCGACAGGGCAATAATCTTAAAATAAGAACCGATTGTTGTTTGGATGAGGAAGAGGAAATCAAACTGATTATTATTCGAATGATCCGCTTCCGACTGGATTTATCAAATTAATTTTCTAATACCTCTCTTTCTATATTTATCATTAATTTAACTTTAAAGATGTGCTATAGAGAATAAAATGTAGAAACATACTATTGTGATGAGAAACAATCAACGTAGATCTGCATAAGGAAAGAGTAAAACACATACCGAAAATCTACGAGAGTGAGGAAGAGGCTTGCGATAATTCGAAGATCTGCAATGGCGTGTTGACGGCAACAGACGAGGGCAGCGACAGGGCAATAATCTTAAAATAAAGACGATAAGAACCAATTGTTGTTTGGATGTCGAAGAAGAAATCGAACGATTGTTGTTCGGATTATCTGCTTCCAACTAGATTTATCAATTCAATTTTCTCATACCACTCTTTCTTTATTTATCATTAATTCATCTTTAATAATGAGCAATGGAGAAGAAAATGCAGGAACATACGATTGTGATGAGAAAAAATCAGAGTAGATCTACGTAGGGGAAAGAGAAAAACATGTGCGGTAAATTAGAGATAGTGAGGAGGAGGCGACGATAATCCGTAGATCTGCAATGGCGCGTTGACGATAACGGACAACGTCATCGATAGGGTAATAATCTAAAAATAGAGACAGTAAAAATCGATTGTTGTTCGGATGAGGAAGATAAAATCGAACAGATTGTTGTTCGGATGATCTGCTTCCGAATAGATTTATCAATTCAATTTTTTCATATCTTCCTTTCTTTATTTATCATTCATTCATTTTTAATAATGTACAATAGAGAAGAAAATGCATGAACATACAATTGTGATGAAAACAATCATCGTAGATCTACATAGGGAAAGAGTAAAACACGTATCGAAAATTAGAGACATAGGAGACGGCGAGCGATAATCCGTAAATCTACAATGGCTCGTTGAACACAACGAACAATGAGGACAAGGTAATAATCTGAAAATAGAGATGCTAAGAACCGATTGTTGTTTGAATGATCCGCTCCTGACTATATTTATCAATTCAATTTTCTCTTACATCTCTTTTTTATTTGTCATTAATTCAACTTTAAAAATGTGCTCTGGAGAATAAAATGTAGGAACATACTATGGTGATGAGAAACAATACACGTAGATTTGCGTAGGGGAAGAGTAAAACACGTATCGAAAATCAGAGCGAGAGTGAGGAAGAGGCGAGTGATAATTCGTAGATATTCAATGGCAAGTTGACAGCAACGGACGACGACAACGATAGGGTAATAATCTGACCATAGAGACGGTAAGAACCGATTGTTGTTTGGATGAGGAACAGGAAATCGAACTGATTGTTGGTCGAAGATTGTTCCGGAGATTCAACAGGTCCTAATAAAATAATAACTTATTAGAAAGTATAAGAAAAACAGAAAATAAATATTAAAACCCAATATATCTATTACCTTCTTTGAGTAGTGGTCGAAGCACTCCACTGTGACTTTGAACATAAACGTTTTGCATCATTCCACTTTGATTGGGAGAAGGAACAGATTGATCTGGAGATTCCACAAGCCCTATGAAAACGAAAACTTATTAGAAAGTATAAGAAAAATAGAAAATAAATATAAAAAATAGAGACTTGAAAGAAACGTTACCCGTAAAACTTTGAAGTAATGGCCAAGGAAAGAGATTAAGGAATCATGAAAATTTGGAGGATGAGCAGTGTTCTCTGGTGTAGAGGCAACTAGTTCGGTTGCATGTTCAACAAGGACGCTAGAGAAGAAGGTAATTCATTAGAAAAATAAGAACACATAAATTAAATTAAAAATGAAATTAAAGTGATGTTATCTAKAGGAGATTCTGTAAATCTCCAAATATATGCGGGAAAGAAATAAAAATATAGAATTTAATTAAGAAAATAAGGTAATTCATTAGAAAAATAAGAAAATAGAAATTAAATTAAAAATGAATTTAAAGTGATGTTACCTGGAGGAGGAGATTTTGTAAATCGCCTAATATATGCTGGAAAGAAATAAAAATATTGAATTTAATTAAACAAAACAAGTGATATATCAGTACTCATCCCCATAGATAAAATCGAATCGATAGAAATGATGGACAAAAACAAAGGATATCGTTCTTATGGAACAAAATGTTATTAGTAAGATTATTAAAGTAAAGAATACCGAAAGATATCATTGGATTGTTCTTTCTTTATCGATGGTTAAAAGATGGTCAAGTAAGGCATCTATGATATTACATTGAAAAATGGCAATTGCTAATAAAATGGTGAAGCTGATACCATCTTCTAGCTTGGATTCCATAGGAGGGGGAGGAGCAGTAGCAGAAGACTCGGAAAGATGACAAACAGTAGTAGGAGGCTTAGGAAGATGAGGTTGAAGACGAAAATGTTGAGGATGTGAAGGCTGAGTAGGAATATGAGAAGGATGAGTGAAAGGTTGAAGAAAGGAAACTGTTGGTAGCAGTGCAACTAAAGCGACCATAGAGGATAATAAATTTCATGCTATCTGAAAATGAATACAATAAAATCAAGATTTATTCGTACGAGTGGAACCTCGAAAATATAAGAGGCAAAAGTAAGTGAATATTCGAATTTTAAATTGAAGAAAAAAAAGATAAATAAATAAACAATACAAACACCGTTGAATCGTTAGTAACGTTCTAAGAACTTATTGTCATTTATTGTTATTCAGATGAGGAAAATGGAATTGAACCGATTTTTGTTCGAATGATCTGCTTCCGACTGGATTTAATAATTTCAGTTTCTCATACATCTTTTTCTTTATTTATCATTAATTAAGCTTTAATAATGTGGAATGAAGAAGAAATTGCAGGAACTTACAATTGTGATGAGAAACAATAAGCGTAAGGGAAAAAGAAAAACTCGTACAAGGAGAGAGTCAAGAGGAGGCGAGCGATAATCTGTAGATCTACAATGGCGCGTTGGCGACAACAGATGACGACGGTGACAAGGTAATAATAAAAAAATAGAGATGCTAAGAACCGATTGTTGTTCGGATGAGGAAAAGGAAATCAAACTGATTGATGTTTTAATGATCCGCTTCCGACTGAATTTATCAATTCAATTTTCTCATACCTCTCTTTCTTTATTTATCATTAATTCAACATTAAAAATGTGCTATGGAGAATAAAATGTAGCAACATACTATTGTGATAAGAAACAATCAACGTAGATATGCGTAGGGGAAAGAGAAAAACATGTATCGAAAATCAAATGAAGTGGGGAGGAGGAGCGATAATCCGTAGATCTACAATGACACGTTGACAGCAACGGACGACGACAAAGACAAGGTAATAATAAGAAAATAGAGACGCTAAGAAATGATTTTTGTTCCGATGAGGAAGAGGAAATCGAACTGATTAATGTTCGAATGATCTACTTCCGACTGGATTTATCAATTCAATTTTCTCATACATTCCGTTCTTTATTTATCATTAATTCAACTTTAATAATATGCAATAGATAAGAAATGCAGGAACATATGATTGTGATGAGAAACAATCAACGTAGATATGTGTAGGGGAAAGAGTAAAACACGTATCGAAAATAGAAAAGAGTGAGGAGGATGCCGCGATAATCCGTAGAACTGCAATGACACGTTGACGCCAACGGACGACGGTAGCAACAGTGTAATAATATGAAAATAGAGACGTTAAGAATCGATTGTTATTCAGATGAGGAAGAGGAAATCAAACCGATTGTTGTTTTCGCTTCCAACTGGATTTATCAATTCAATTTTCTCATACCTTCCTTTCTTTATTTATGATTAATTCAGTTTTAATAATGTATGTATTAAAGTAAAATAAAATTAAATCTAAATTAAATTTAAAAATTCAAAATTAAGGTAGTTATGATTATGAAAACTATTTGAAAACAAATGGAGTACAGTGGTCAAAGCCAAGAAGAGCTTATAACCTAAGTGATTTAGGGACTGACACGTCAAATTGCAAATTCGCTTACTATTTTATTTTTTTAATTGAAATTATTATTTATTATAGAACTGACCTTATAAACAAATTTCATGTTTTAAAGAATTATCTCAACTTAATATTTATTTTGAAATTATCTAAGAAATCATTTGGTTCAAATCAAATTATCAAATTAGTTAATTAAATCTAAATTAATTTGAGGGAATTATTATCAATATAACAAACAAAAAAATATTTAATTAAATCAATTTTCTTAAATTAGCAACAAGGTAAAAAGACAAATCTTAGATTTAAGTTTAGATTGAATTAGTTGATTTATATAGTATTTCATAGATATTTTTAAAAACAAATCTTCCCAAATATTTGTTAATTTAGTTTTGATAGTTTTTAATTTTAGTAATTATATTTAGTTTAACTTTAAAAATAATAGATTAGTTTTGCCCAAATTACATTCAAACAATTTCTTGCTAAATTTTTTACAATAAAGATATTATAGAAAGAAAAATTGATATGTTGGGAGGCCTAATGTACACGGTTTCTTTTTTTTTTTTTACAATTTAAATTAACTTTTAATATGATAACTTATTTTTTAAATTAATTTTCACACTATATTAGTTATGTAATTATTTTAGAAAAATACATTATTAAAAAAACTCCTAAACTTGTAAACTGTAAACCTAAAATGAAAATTATAAATAGGAACTTGTAAACCTAGAAAAAAATTGCAAACAACTAAAATTTTACAAAAGGCCTCTTTCACCTCCAAGCGTCCGGCCCAACAATTGAATATGTATATTAGAATAGGTGTTTTATTTCTTTATTTGGTTAAAGTCACAAAGTCCCACATTTGTAACTTTATGTGTTTAAAACACATGTATGTTAAACTTAAGTTATTTCTTAAGTGAGAAGTTTTTTTTACATTTATGTGTTAAAGTTACATATGTAAAAGTGTTATATATGTGTTTAATTTTGTGTAAGGGGTTACATATTTAGACGACTATATATAGTTGTTATTTTTCTTTATTTTGAGATATTCAAGCTTTCTCATGTGAGTTCTTTCTTCTCTCACACGAGTTCTCTATTTTTTGTGGTGTTTTTATTATTTGTGTTGAGAGCAAGTATCTAAGAGTTCTGCCAGATCCGAGTAGTTCGAGGTTGCTGTTCTACCAGAGTTAGTCGTTGTATCTTGCTGAGACGATAGCTATAGTCTGTTAGCAACATGTGCAAATCGAATTATTGTCTTAAGGTCAACGCTACTGAAGCATGCCTCAAATATAATTATCAAGTTTTGGTGTTCATCAAGTTGTTAGAATTGTATTGTTTGTAGCCAGCTACGTTTGTAATATTTTTACCAGTGCAACATATAATTTACATATACATCGTATATTTACCCAACAATACCACCTTCTTAGAGAAGTGGTTGAAGCTCTCCACTGTGATCCCGAGAAGATTGTTCCGGAGATTCAACAGGCCCTAATAAAACAAAATTTAAAACAAAAACTTATTAGAAAGTATAAGAAAAATAGAAAATAAATATTAAAATCCAATATATCTATTAACTTCTTAGGGTAGTGGTCGAAGCACTCCACTGTGACTTTGAACCAAAATGTTTGGCGTCATTCCATTATGATCGAGAGAAGGAATAGATTGATCTGGAGATTCCACAAGCCCTATTAAAACAAAAACTTATTAGAAAGTATAAGAAAAACATAAAATAAATATTAAAAAAAATTGAGACTTGAAAGCAACGTTACCCGTTAAACATTGAAATAATGAACCAAGGAAGGGATTAATGAACCATGGCAATTTGGAAGAGGAGCCGTGTTCTCTAATTCAGAGGAATTACTTCGGTTGCAGGTTCAATAGGGAAGCTAGAGAATAAGGTAATTCGTTAGAAAAAATAAGAACTCAAAAATAAATTAAAACTGAAATTAAAGTGATGTTACCTGGATGAGGAGGTTGTGTAAATCGTTGAATATATGCTGGAAAGAAATAAAAATATAGAATTTAATTAAGAAAATAATGTAATTAATTAGTAAATAAGAAAACAGAAATTAAAGTAAAAATGAAATTAAAGTGATGTTACCTAGAGGAGGAGGTTCTTTAGATCGCCCAATATATGCTGCGAAGAAATATAAATATATAATTTAATTAAACAAGACAAGCGATATACCAGTACTCATCCCCATAGATAAAATTGAATCGATAGAAAGGATGAAAAAAAAAACAAATGATATCATTTTTATGGAACAAAAGGTAATTATTAGCAAGCTTATTAAAGCAAAGAATACTGCAAGGTATCCTCGGATTGTTCTTTCTTTATCGATGGTTAAAAAATGGCAATTGCTAATAAAATGACGAATCTGATATCATCCACTAGCTTGGACTCCTTAGGAGGGGGAGGAGTATTAGCAAGAGACTTAGGATGAACAGGAGCAGGAGACTTAGGATGAAGAGGAGCAGGAAGCTTAGGAAGATGAGGCTGTAGATGAGAAGGTTAAGGATGAGAAGGTTGTGTAGGAATATGAGAAGGATGAGTGAGAGGCTGAAGAAAGGGAATTGTGGTAGCAGTGCAGCTAAAGAGAACATAAAGGATAATAAATTTCATGATATCTGAAAATGAAAATAATAAAATCAAGGTTTTTTCGTACGAATGAAACCTCGAAAATATAAGAGGCAAAAGTAAGTGAAGATTCAAATTTCAAATTTAACAAAAGAAAAGATAAATAAATAAATAATACAAACATCGTTGAATCGTTAGTAATGTCCTAAGAACCAATTGTTATTCGAATGAGGAAGAGAAAATTGAACCGATTTTTGTTCGGATGATCCGCTTCCGACTGGATTTATCAAATTAATTTTCTAATACCTTTTTTTCTATATTTATCATTAATTCAACTTTAAAAATGTGCCATAGAGAATAAAATGCAGAAACATTCTATTGTGATGAGAAACAATCAACGTAGATCTGCGTAAAGGGAAAGAGTAATACAGATACCGAAAATCATAGAGAGTGAGGAAGAGTCGAGCAATAATCCATAGATCTGCAATGGCGCATTGACGGCAACAGACGAGGGCAGCGACARGGTAATAATCTTAAAATAAAGACGGTAAGAACCAATTCTTGTTTGGATGAGGAATAGAAAATCGAACGATTGTTGTTCGGATTATCTACTTATGACCGGATTTATCAATTTAATTTTCTCATACCTCTCTTTCTTTATTTATCATTAATTCATCTTTAATAATGTGCAATGGAGAAGAACATGGAGGAACATACGATTGTCATGAGAAAAAATCAACGTAGATCTGCGTAGGAGAAAGAGAAAAACACTTACCGAAAATCAGAGATAATGAGGAGGAGGTGACGATAATCCGTATATCTACAATGGCACGTTGACAGCAACGGACGACGGCATCAACAGGGTAATAATATGAAAATAGCGACGCTAAAAACCGATTGTTGTTCGGATGATCCGCTTCCAACTGGATTTATCAATTCAATTTTCTCATACGTTACTTTCTTTATTTATCATTAATTTAGCTTTAATAATGTGTAATGGAGAAGAAAATACATGAACATATGATTGTGATGAGAAACAATCATCATAGATCTGCATATGGGAAAGAGTAAAACACGTACAAAAAATCAGGGACATAGGAGAATGCGAGTAATAATCCGTAGATCTACAATGGCGCGTTGACCGCAACGGACGACGGCAGCAACAAGGTAATAATCAGAAAATAGAGACGCTAAAAACTGCTTGTTGTTTGAATGATCTGCTTCCTACTGTATTTATCAATTTAATTTTCTCATACATCTATTTCTTTATTTATCATTAATTCAACTTTAAAAATGTGCTTTGGAGAATAAAATGCAAGAACATACTATTGTGATGACACAATACACATAGATCTGCGTAAGGGAAAGAGAAAAACACGTACCGAAAATCAGAGAGAGTGATGAGGAGGCGACAATAATCCTTAGATCTTCAATGGCTCATTGACGCCAACAGACGACAGTAGCGATATGGTAATAATTTGAAAATAGAGACTCTAAGACCGATTGTTATTCAGATAGGGAAGATGAAATCAAACCAATTGTTGTTCAGATGACCCACTTCCGACTGGATTTATCAATTCAATTTTCTCATTCATCTCTTTCTTTATTTATCATTAATTCAGTTTTAATAATGTATGTATTAAAGTAAAATAAAATTAAATGTAAATTAGATCGAAAAAATCATAATTAAGGAAGTTATGATTATGAAAACTATTTGAAAAAAAATAAGCTATGGTGGTCAAAGTCAAGAATAGCTTATTACCTAAGTGATTTAGGGTCTAGCACGTCAAATTGCAAATTCGCTTACTATTTTAATTTTTTAATTTAAATTAATATTTATTATAGAACGTATGAAACTTTTATATTTTATTAGTATTTTCTTTTATTTGAACAAGCGAATATATCTTTTATTCTGGTACAGAGGCCTTATGAACAAAGTTGTGAAGAATTATCTCAACTAATATATGTTTTGAAATTATCTAAGAAATCATTTGGTTCAAATCAAATTATCAAATTAGTTAATTAAATCTAAACTAAATCAAATTAAATTATCAAATTAGTTAATTAAATCTAAACTGAATTTGACAAAGTTATTCTCAATATAGTAAACAAATAAATATTTAATTAAATGAATTTTCTTAAATTAGCAATCAGGCAAAAAGACAAATCTAGATTTAAGTTTAGATTGATTTACTTTATTTATATAATATTTCATAGATATTTTTAAAAATAAATCCTCCCAAATATTTGTTAATTTAGTTTAGATAGTTTTTAATTTTAGTAATTATATTTAATTTAAGTTTAAAATTAATATATTAGCTTTGCCCAAATTACATTAAAACGATTTCTTACTAAATTTTTTACGATAAAGATATTATAGAAAGAAAAATTGATATGTTGGGGGAGGGCTAATGTACACGGTTTACATTTTTATTTTCGCAATTTAAATTAATATTTAATATTGTAACTTATTTTTAAATTAATTTTCACACTATATTAGTTATGTAATTATTTTAGAAAAACACATTATTAAAAAAAACTCATAAACTTGTAAACTGTAAACCTAAAAATTCTAAAAATGAAATTATAAATAGGAACTTGTAAACCTATAAGATTATAGGTATAAGAAAAAAATGCAAACAACTGAAATTTTACAGAATGCCTCTTTCACCTCCAAGCGTCTAGCCCAACAACTGAATATGTTCATTACAATAGTGGTTTTGTTTCTTTATTTGGTAAAGTTACAAAGTAACACATTTGTAACTTTGTGTTAAAAACACATGTTTGTTAAACTAAAGTTATTTTTTAAGTGATAAGCTAGTTTTGTACATTTATGTGTTAAAATTACATATGTAAAAATGTTACATATGTATTTAATTTTGTGTGAGGGGTTACATATTTGGACAACTATATATAGTTGTTATTTTATTCTTTTTGAGATATTTAGGGATTGTTTGGCATAAGATTAGAGTTCAGATTTTATGTTTTCGAAAATTTTGAAAACACGGAATCCTGTTAAAACGCGTTTGGCGAGAAAATTTTGAAAACAGAATCTAGGTACGATTCTATATTGGAGGTCAATTTTTGAAAACGCCAAAAAGTCGTTTTCCGTGTTTTCAAAAAATTTTCGTTTTTGGATATAAATGCTTCCAGATTTTATTAAATCTTATTTATTTTCTTATACCAATGTATTTATTCTTGTTTTCTTTATAAAATTTAAATTTAGATATAATTTATTTTAATATTTAATTAAGCTCTAACGTCTTAATAATTTTATTTTTTTAGTTGTATTTCTTTTGATAAATAAATTTTAATTTAAAAAAATATTCTACTTAAATTTTAAATTATATAAAAAAATTATTAACTTGTGCCATGTTCGATCTATTATGGCAATGTTATATAGCTAACAATGCTACGTTGGACTATAGTTATTATTGTTAATAGTAAATATTTCACCTCAATTTATTTTCTATAGAAATATGAACAATATTATAGATTATAATATATCATATTATAAGTTGTATAATATTTTTAATTATAGGATAAATAAATAATTGTATAATAAAAATTTATACAATAAAATTATAACACATCAAATAATTAATTTAAAATTTATATAAAAAAAATTAGGCATTAATAAATTAAAGTATACTAAATTTTAATATAATACAAATACATTAACCAATTAATTTTTTTTTTTATAATCGAACTAGTACAACTCAAAATCAGCTACATTTTCTGTGGTCTACATTATTTGTTACCATAATAGTAAGATAAGAAGATATCATTCGTGTAAAGTAGTAATCAATATGTAATTGCGACTACAATTATTATGGTAAAAATTTTAATGAAAATATACAATATCATACCACAAATCTATCTCAATTTTTGTTAAAATAAAAATATGAAATATTATAAATTAAATAAATTTGTAAAATTTTAATTACCTAAAACTTACATTTAAAATATGCTAATATACTTATAATCAAACTTTAAAATTTAATGTAATTATTATGTGACATATCTTATTTTGATTGTCATTATATTATCCAACACAATTTCAACAAATTTTGAAACACATATTCAATTTTTGAATATGTTACCAAACAAATACTAAAAAACAGTGAATACAACTCTTGTTTCCAGATTCATGTTTTCAGATCAGCAACCAAACAAATACTAAAAAACAGTGAATACGCTTTCTCATTTGAGTTCTTTCTCATCTCACACGAAATCTCTCTTATGTTGTGGTGTTGTTATTGTTTGTGTTGAGAACAAGTATCTAAGAGTTTTGTCAGATCCGAGTAGTTCGAGATTGCTGTTCTACCAGAGTTAGTCGTTGTATCCTGCTGAAATGATCGTTGTAGTCTACTAACAACTTGTGCAAAATGAATTATTGCCTTCAGGTCAGCGCTATTGAAGTGTGCTTTGACTATATTTATCAAATTTTAGTGTTCATTAAATTGTCAGAATTGTATTGTTTGTAGCCAGCTAAGTTGTAATATGTTTACCAGTGCTACTCAATTTATATATACATCGTATATTTACCCAACAATATTACCTTCTTGGAGAAGTGGTCAAAGCTCTCCACTATGATTCGGAGAAGATTTTTTTGTTAATTCAACAGACCCTAATCAAACAAAATTTAAAACAAAAACTTATTAGAAAGTATAAGAAAAAGAGAAAATAATATAAAAAAAGAGACTCGAAAGAAACGTTACCAGTAAAAAATTGAAGTAATGGACCAAGGAAGGAGATTATAATGAACCATGGAAATTTGGAGGAGGAGTAGTGTCCTCTGGTGCAGAGGCAACTACTTTGGTTTTAGGTTCAACAGGGAGACTAGAGAATAAGGTAATTCGTTAGAAAAATAAGAACACATAAACTAAATTAAAAATAAAATTAAAGTGATGTACCTAGAGGAGGAGGTTCTGTAGATCGCCCAATATATGCTAGAAAGAAATAAAAATATAGAATTTAATTAAACAAAACAAGCAATATACCAATACTCATCCTCATAGAGAAAATTGAATCAGTAGAAATGATGAAAAAAAACAATGGATATCGTTCTTATGGAAACAAAAGGTTATTAGCAAGATTATTAAAGCAAAGAATACCGCAAGGTATACTTGGATTGTTCTTTCTTTATCGATGGTTAAAAGATGGCCAAGTAAGGCATATATGATATTACATTGAAAAATGACAATTTTTAATAAAATGGCGAAGTTGATATCATCCACTAGTGTAGACTCATTAGGAGGGGGAGAAGCAGTAGTTGGAGATTAAGGAAGATGAGGAGAAGTAGCAGAAGGTTTAGGAAGATGAGGTTGAAGGTGAGACGGTTGAGGATGAGAAGGATGAGTAGGAATATGATAAGGATGAGTGAGAGACTATGGAAAGGGAATAGAGGGTAGCAGTGCAGCTAAAGAGACCATAGAGAACAATAGATTCAAGATTTATTCGTAAGAATGGAACCTCGAAAATATAAGAGGCAAAAGTAAGTGAAGATTCAAATTTAAAATTTTACAAAAGAAAAGATAAATAAATAATACAAACACCGTTGAAACATTAGTAGTGTCATAAGAACCGATTGTTATTTGAATGAGGAAGAGGAAATCAAACCAATTTTTGTTCGGATGATCCGCTTCCGACTAGATTTAATAATTCCATTTTCTCATACCTCCTTTTCTTTATTTATTATTAATTTAGCTATAATAATATGCAATGGAGAAGAAATTGCAGGAACGTACGATTGTGATGAGAAACAATCAGCGTAGGGGAAAGAGAAAAACACGTACCAGGAGAGAGTCAAGTGGAGGCGAGCGATGATCCTTAGATCTACAATGGCGCGTTGACGATCACGGACGACGACAGCGACAAGGTAATAATTAGAAAATAAAGAAGCTAAGAACCGATTGTTGTTCGGATGAAGAAGAGAAAATCAAATCGATTATTGTTCGAATGATCCGCTTCCGTCTTGATTTATCAAATTAATTTTCTAATACCTCTTTTTCTATATTTATCATTAATTCAATTTAAATGTGCTATGGAGAATAAAATTTAGAAACATACTATTGTGATGAGAAACAATCAACGTAGATCTGCGTAGGGAAAAAAGTAAAACATGTACCAAAAATTAGAGAGAGTGAGGAAGAGGAGAGTGATAATCCGTAGATCTGAATGGCCCGTTGACGGCAACAAACGAGGGCAACGAAAGGGTAATAATCTTAAAATAGAGACGGTAAGAACTGATTGTTGTTTGGATTGAGGAAGAGGAAATCAAATCGATTGTTGTTTGGATGATCTGCTTCCGACTGGATTTATCAATTCAATTTTCTCGTACCACTCTTTTTGTATTTATCATTAATTCAGCTTTAATAATGTGCAATGGATAAGAAAATGCAGGAGCATACTATTGTGATGAGGAAAAATCAGCATAGATCTGCGTAGGAAAAAGAGAAAAACACTTACCGAAAATTAGAGAGGGTCAGAAGCAAGCGGCGATAATCCGTAGATCTGCAATGGCGAGTTGATGGCAACAGACAACGACAACGACAGGGTAATAATCTGAAAATAGAGACGCTAAGAAACGATTGTTGTTCGGATGTGGAAGAGGAAATCGAACTGATTGTTGTTTCAATGATCCGCTTCCGACTGGATTTAACAATTCAATTTTCTCATACCTTCTTTTCTTTATTTATCAGGAAAGAGTAAAACACATACCGAAAATCAGAGAGAATGAAGAGGAGGCAAGCGATAATCCGTAGATTTGTAATTGCGCGTTGACGGCAAGAGACGATTGCAGCGATAGGGTAATAATCTTAAAATAGAGACGTAAAGAAACTATTGTTGTTTGGATGAGGAAGAGGAAATCGATCCAATTGTTGTTCGGATGATCTACTTCTGACTGGATTTATCAATTCAATTTTCTCATACCTCTCTTATTTATCATTAATTCAGCTTTAATAATGTGCAATGGAGAAGAAAATACAGGAACATACAATTGTGATGAGAAAAAATTGGCGTAGATCTACGTAGGGGAAACAGAAAAACATGTATCGAAAAACAGAAAGAGTCAAGAGGAGGCGAGCGATAATCCGTAGATCTACAATGGTGCGTTGATGGCAACGAACGGCTGTAGCAATAGGGAAATAATATGAAAATAAAGACACTAAGAACCGATTGTTGTTGGGACGAGGAAGAGTAAATCAAACCGATTGTTTTTCGGATGATCCTCTTTCGACTAGATTTATCAATTTAATTTTCTCATACCTCACTTTGTTTATTTATCATTAATTCAACTTTAATAATGTGTAATGAAGAAGAAAGTGTTGGCACGATTGTGATGAGAAATAATCAGCGTAGATTGGCTTAAAGGTAAGAGAACATGTACCAAAAGTCAGAGATAGTCTGGAGGATGCGAGCGATAATCCGTAGATCTGCAATGGTGCGTTGACGTCAACGGACGAGTGATCATTAAAATTATTAGTGTGTATTATTCAAAATAAAACGTCTTAAAAAGCGTAAGATTTAATGAGATGTGCGGGTTTGTAATAATTATTTACAAACTTTTTAAATTAAGGACTATTTTTTCTTTCGAAAAAAAAAACATATTATTTTTTAAATTCTATTTTAAATTAAACAAATTATATTAATTAAACCTTTTACTATAAGTCTAATTAATTATTTTCAAATGAGATGTTGTGAATTTTAAAAGCGTATTATTTTTTAAATTGTTTGATAACCAATTCAATTTTCTGTTTTTTGTTTTTCAAAAACCATTTTGAAATTCTATGTGAATTTTAAAAAAAAAAGTAGTTTTCAAATGAACAATTTTTTTTTAAATATGATTTTTTCTTCTAATACTCAACTTTTTTTTTCTTTCTCATATTTATCTCTAAAAAATTTATTTCTCACTCTAAAATTTTTTATTTCTAAATTTATCTCTACAAACTTTTTTTTTATCTCTCTAAAATTTTCATATTTTGAATATTTATTATTATTTGTCTCTCTCCAAATTTTTCTGTATTTTTTTTCCTAACAGACCAGTTTTATTTCTCTCTCTAAAAATTTAATATTTTTCCTGATTTTTTTCTCTCTAAAATTTCATCTTTTATAACTTTTCCTTGTCCTCATAATCTATTTTTTCCTCTGAAAATTATATTTTATTTTCTCGTTCAATTTTCTTTCACTATAACTTTGATTTATCTTTGTATTTATTTATTTTCTCTAAAAATTATATTTTGAATCTTATTATTATCTCTAAATTTGTTTCCACTATAATTTTTCTCTTTCTTTATAATTTTTTTTTCTTTAACATATATTTTCCTCTCGACTTTATTTTTTTCTCTATAATTTTTCTCTTTTTGTCTTTAACTTTTCTTTAACTCTTTTTTTTCTTAATCTTTTTATTTATCTCTCTAAAATTTATCTTTACATCTCTCTAAACTTGTATTTTCATGTCTCTACATTAGGGGAAAGACAAAAATTTTCGCAGGGTCGGGTCCCAAAAATAGGAAATGCATGTCCCGACTCCGTCCCCGTCCCCGATTCCATTTTTTAAATAATTAATATATATTTATTACACTTTTTATACTTAAATTCTAAAAATAATTAAAAACAATTATAAAACCGATAATTTTTCTCAAGAACATCTCTCGGACCCAAGAACGAGGTGGAGACGGAGACTAAAAATTTTCACGAGCACGAGAATGGGGGAGATCATCCTCACTTGCACCCACACCATTGTCATCTCTACTCTACATAAAATTTTCTCTATTTTCAATTTTCTAACTTTTTAAAAACTAAAAACTGAAAATGGTTACCAAACATGTTTTGGTTTTCTGTTTTTTAAAAACAAAAAACAAAAAATGGTTATCAAACATATATGATTTTTGTTTTTTAAAAACAGAAAACCAAAAATCAAAAACTAAAAACAAGAAAACCAAAACCAAAAACAAAAAACTAAAATGGTTATCAAACGGGCCCTTAATGTTTAAATTGACAACTTAAAAAAAGTAAACAACTATCGGGGGTTAAATTCATCATTGCCACGTGGAGGATGGGCATGCACCCAAGTAATCATATTCAAACCAAGTCCACCTCAAACCTGTCCGAGGTGGCATACTTAGCCAAGTTTCTGTCTTATTAATCATGCAAACGACACGATCTACTCCCAGGGTTGACATGTTGAGACAGACATGTCCGACTCCACATCCGACACTGATAACTGCAGGTCGAAGGTTTGTCGGATCCCCAACCTATAAATAGTGGACGCCATTACCACATCAGGTATCTCGTTTGATCTCCTCGAACTATAAATAGAGGGCTCCATTACCACACTAGGTCATCCCTCGGTGTATCCAGTCAGCATTACTTTAGCCTCTGCAACAACCAAAAGCGATAGTGAAAGAATATAACTCAAATTCCCAAGAAAAGCTAGAATTGCCTCTGGTGCATTTTCCCAACAAAGTGTGTTTTCCATGTTTTGCATCAAAACTAAGGTAGGAAACAAAGATGTTGAGTTTTATTAAATTGCTTGATAGTTAAAACCCCAAACAACAACATTTCTTCACATTTTTCTTCATAAATCACAATTGCATATTTGAACCATTTCACGACATTACTTGATTTTGAAAAGCAACAAGTCCTTGAGGATTCGACTTTGGATTACTCCTAAGTATTACTTGTGACCGTGTGCGCTGCACGAGTCTCTAATCTTTTTAAAGGTAGAGAAAGTCCCAACAACTACCCACCTTAAAAAAACTTTCGTCCTTGAAAGTTGACTGGTCAAGCGATTCTTGGTGCTTGACCAAATCTTCTTATACTTCTTAACTGCTTCCTTGCAATAACTTTACTAAGACAACCTTTTGTTTCTTACTCTTGGTGGTTCTTGTAAGTAATAGATAACTTTTCTCTTTCGCTATTAACTAAAAACTAACACCAAGCCTTACGGTGTGAGAACCTACCA